>CAAKHC010002276.1:0-18114 GCA_901007825.1 Macroramphosus scolopax | reverse complement strand
CCCTCCTAACCAGGTAAATCACATAGAAATGTCTGAAACTTTGACTAGATTTAAGTTCTGTGAAACTTAAACGTCCAGTTTCCTATTTGTGATTATTCCAAAACCCACCTGCCAAATGTTCGAACTGATGTACCTTCTTTCAATTCTTTTATTTCGTGCGGGAAGTGATAAACCGCAGACGATGGAAGCATGGTGTCTCGCAATGTTGCTTCTCGGAAGAATCACTTCCGGCTAGACTACGTGACCCTTTGTCTCCGCCTCTCTGCAGTTCCGCGAATGGGTTTCGTTGGAGATCTTGCCGTCAGAAGGCTGAAAATCGCTAACGTTTGATGTTACACAACAAACTCAGTGCTCATATTGTCACAGTTCATATCATTATTCCAAACCTGACACAGAGATATGAATCCTGACATTCTCAAAGAGCGGCAAAACGCCAATTTCGACGTCGAGAAACTCACCTACATTTTGGATGGGGGCCTAGAGAAGACCAAAAGAAGACGAGAAATTGGTGAGTTTATGATATATTTGACACTTAAAGCTTGATTATGTTAATGGGAGTTTTGGTACATACATAAGCAAACAATGCTTTAATCAGCTAACCTAGCAGCTGCCATCGTCAATGGTGTGCATGGTTCTTATTTACAGTCGGTGATATATTAAAGTAAGCTAGCTACCGTTAAGTAACGTTCTGTTTTACGACTTTATTCATATCCTCGAAGCTCTTAGTTCAATTCAATGGCGACCAAAGGTCACCAATGTGTGCAAGTGTTATGTGATATTTGTCAGTATTTTCATATTCAGTGATAAGTACGTTTTCTTGTGTTTTTAAACCTCATACCCCATGTCTATATAGATTGTAAAAACAAGATCCGTCTGTTTGTAAATTCTGTTGTGCGGAGTCACTGTGTAGACACAATGTAGAGCCTTTGACCTGTCCAAAGTGGGGCAAATAAAAACGTCCTGCGCCCATGAGACTATCTACCATCAATGAGACTGCTGGTTTGTTAGGGCACCATCTATTTTGGTTATTTTCATTAATGTCACCCGGAAATTACCATTGTCTGGATAAAGTTTGGCACATGATGTTCTCAGTTAATTGCGAATGCATTTTCAATGATCTAGCTCAGATAAGGATAAAGGTGAAATATTAGCGTATAAACAACATCAAGGTTTTTAAATGTTGGCCACAGCAAGCTGCCAGAACAGTTTCAGTGTGCCTGCCCAACTGGCTGGCGATTTCTACTATGTAGTTCTTCTAGCTAATCAATTAAATAAGTCTAGATACATAAAAATATTAGCACATGCAACTTAATCTTGTGAGGCCTTCTATCACCGATTTGTTCGTATCTCTTACAGCAAAATTGCTCCTGCATTTTATGGAAGTCTAAGAGTTTCTCGTCCCTATTTACTTATCATTCTAGCCTACAACACATGGCGTTGTAGGCTAAGTTCATATATGCTACAATTACCTCTATTACCAGCAGCTCAATAACGTCTTTTTTAAACACATATGTAAAAAATGAATATATTATATTACAGACGAGAGCAGCTGACTACACTGAAAGATACATTCCTGATTTAGTTTCTCCTTCTCACTGTAGAGTCAATGGTCCACAGTGACCCAGACTTTAAGGAGGAGGACCCAAACTTTCTGTCCCGCAGTGAGCGCTATGACCAAGCTGTTAGGAAAAGTGCCCAAATGATCCTGAAGATCAGAGAGTATGGCATTGCAGACCCAGAGGAGATCTCCTGGTACAAGAGGTACGTGGGAAAGAAATTAACATGTGAAGGCTAAGAGACAACTGGCCTCCATGTTGTACATCCAGACAGATGTATGCCATTATGAGTGCTTTTAAAAACGCATGGTATTAGGTCCTTTGAAATGCGTCAAGGCTAATAAAAAGTTTTCAAATATTAAACATATTTCCCTCCAAATGACTTTGGTGAAACTTAGCTTATTAATTGAATATGGAAACTGTGAGTAACAACGCCTCAAAATGACAATTTGCTAGCTTTCCTGTCAGAAGGATAAATGTGTAATATCCTGTTCAGTCTCCTTCCACAAATGGTTCCACTGTCCCACAACTATGGCAAAGAAAATGTGGCATATATTATGCTGTTATGTATATATATATATATATATATATATATATATATATATATATATATATATATATATATATATATATATATTATATATATATATATATTATATATATATATGTGTGTGTGTGTTTATGTTATATCTTATAACTCTTCAATGATAATACAAAACCTAAAGCATCTAAGTCCTATTTGTCGACTCAATGTTGAATGTATATGATATATTCTGGAGCTTGTCAACAAATCCCTGTAGGCTTGTTTGGACATTCAGTAGGAACAAAGTTCACCATAAGATTGAAAATGTGTCAAAGGGTAGACCAGGTCCCAGCTTTCACCAGGTATACTGATGTAATAGATCAGCCTTTAATACATAACAGTACACTGTGCCAATTCTTCTAAACCATCAGACACATGATCTTGATAAAAGTGCTAAACTGTAATCACATCTTGGAAATGAGTAATGGAAGAGTCAACAGTTGTAATTTTAAGATACAGATTTGTTAAAATGTTGAATGTTGTTGCAATGTTTTAGTGCTCTTTTATTTCCTGACTTTCAAGTATTACGTTGCCCTATTTGATGCATATGAAGTTGGCTTTTAATATTTTAACTGCGGCTGCTTGTAGAAACTAAAGATGTGGATCACATTAATACCTCTTGTACTTTGCATGTCTACTCCGTCACCCAGTAGTACTCTGAACGCCCTGAACAGCAATGAAAGAGAGAAAAGTTGAGATGTTTATGCAGTTCTAATGATTCAGTACTTCATTAAGGAAACATTATATCTTATCTGATAGTCTTTGGCCCTGTTCAGACCTGGCATGAAGACATATCCTGAGTGATCTTATTACAAGTGGACGGCCTTAAGTGTGTTTGTTCTCACCTGGCATTAAAAAGGCATCCCCTGTGACCACTTGTGATCCAATCTCACTTTTTTACCTGCAGTAATTTGTATTCATTACGAGCAGCGCACACAGGTATCACTCAAATCATGTGAAAATTAAGCCTGAACCTGACCCTTTCTATGAAAGTCACAGTCTTTCATGGCTTCTATAACATATTAACAACTACTTATATTAATGACACAACACTGGAGTAACATCAAGTTTGATCTTCATTTGTTTGTCCTATACCTTCCCTTCACCCAGTATGGTTAGAGGCAACCATCATGAGGCCATGGGGCTACACTTTGTCATGTTCCTCCCGACCCTGTACAGCCAGTGTGACCCTCAGCAGTCCAAGAAATGGTTACCTCTGGCAACGTCCTACACGGTCATTGGCACGTATGCCCAAACTGAGCTGGGTCACGGTCAGTCCTGGACTTAGCCCTCAACTTACTGATTTCATTGTTTCTCTTGTTAGTCAAAATTACTTGTTGTTCACGAAAATTGGCCCATTTGAGGTGCAAAAGTGTTTAACACAAGGAGAATGTTTTCTGATTTGTTGTATGTGTTTGACAGATGCAACTTATTTAGTGATGAATTGACGAATTGTTCAAATTTTTTACTAAAGAGATTTCTACCCAACCAAAACATAGTTTTAGCTGATCTAGTGGTGTCCCTTATACCTTCCGGATTTACAATATCCTAGGATATTATAGTTTTGTCTCGTCTACTCGGGAACACATTCCCATCAACATTGGTTTATGCTGCTGCTTTCCTGCTTGAAACCGTCTCATTCTCCCTGTAATAATAATTCACATGAAGCTTGGTGCATCTTGATTCCTTGCTCTTAATTGAATCCCATCAATTTGTAAATGATGCACTCCGTTTCCATTTAATTCCAATCAGTTATTCAGTTTAATTGCCTTGTGTTTGATTCAGCTGTTGAACATTTAGGCGACTAGAAGTGATTTTGCTTGAGTGTGGATTAGTCAACAAGAGAACTTCTCTAAGATTTCTCTTCTGCTTTTGTTTTTTTTTAATTCTCTAACCAATAGAGTACAAGGTGCATTGTTGGCTAAAATGAAATGATCCACATGAGCATTACATCTTACAGCCTCCCTGTAACAGCGTCTCAATGAACTAAAACACATGAATATGTGACACAAAAAAGTGACAGTCAAAACATTTGTGAGGGTTCACTCAGGGATGCAGAAGTATGTGGTCTGGCAGCCCATGATGAGATTGAGTTCTAGCTTCTAACTCAAAGTCCCCTTGTAATCTAAGAGGCTGAGATATCTTTGGTGAGAGAGAAAGTAGGCCAAGTTAGCCATTGTTAGCTGCTTCTCTGTGGAAAAGCCAGCTGGATGTCATTTTGAATTTGCATTTCATCCAGGCGAAGCTACAACCAAAGCTTACAACTAATGTCCTTGTCTTTGCTAACGAACATTCCCATTTGCATTTTGGCAGGTTTGGGCCAACAATTATGATTTATGTGATGATCCAATGCCTTTCTAATTATTAATCTGTTGTTGCTTGTTTGGTTTTACGTTGTCTGTGGTTCTATGACAAGGACAATGTTTGCAAACTGTTGTCTAAAGTTGGCTCACCTACACATTATTATCTGCCAAGACTTCATTTTAGGGTCCAAAATATCTAAATGTCAGTACACATGGGGTTATTGTTTTCTTAGTCAGGTTTTTAAATAGTCCTAAGGTAATTCTTCCTACAGCGTACTCCGTACAGTATGTGGCGGGATGCACCTTTTATAAGTAATGGTTACAACCTACAATCAAATAAAAAGAAAAGCCTTTCTTTTTAAAGATTGCCCAAATATTTTGGTGGCTTTCAAGTTGTATTTTCAATTTGTGATAATTGACACGACGTGTTTATTGCTTGGTATCTAAGGATGTGCAGTGCCGAGTCATTGAAGACATTTGTAAGAACTGTCTTCACTGCTTGTTAACACAACCTGTATCACATTTCCTCTATCCCACCATTTCCTACTCATTTATCCATCATTCACTTTCACTTTCCATGAAATGGCTTTTATCAAAACTGTCCCAAACAATCATCTTTCTTGCTCCTTTTGGCATTACCAATTGGTTCTATTTTCCATTTGCCCCCCCTCCTGCATGGACAACTGCAGATCTGTGCAACCAGGCAGGCCAGAGCCCTTGGATCTCCATTTGGGAATGTTCCTGCCCACACTGCTCAACCAGGCCACCCCAGAGCAAATGGATCTTTTCTTCATGCCTGCCTGGAACCTAGAGATCATCGGCACCTACGCTCAGACTGAGATGGGACACGGTAACATACCGAAAAAAGTCCACATCCCGTTCTGCGGAAAGCAGTGTTTCGTAGACTGAACACTCAAAGCTATATACTATATATAACTTCATTCTATTCATTCAACTATTGAGTTGATTTATAACTGCCATTGCAAAAAACAACCCAAGATTTTGCAGTAATGATATTGTTTACAGAGGTTATATATAAATATAGTCTGCTTCTACATTTTTAAGATTGTAATAGTTCTTGGCACTAGTATATGTACCGTATGTACGGTATTTCTACTTAATTTCCATTATATTTGATCCGAGAACAAAAATGTTTGCCCACATGCTAGTATTTCTAATATCCCGGCTGCCAAATAGCTTTTCTAGAGAGACCTGAAAAAAAGTATATTTCAATAGTCAAACCTACTAGTAATAAAGTCTTGCTATATTTTAAGTTGATTATGTCAATCCCAAATTGCAGTTAAATCTGTGTGCCTGACAGTCCTCGCCCGTCCTCTGAATCCTCGTCATCCTGCGTTACAAATCGGAACTTGCCTGTTGCAGAATTGGTGAAACAGGCCTCATTATAGCAACACGCATTCTGGCTTGGCCATTGATTCAAATTGAACACTGATAATGAAAAAACAAAATACACTGAGAACCTATTTTGTTTGTAATACATGCAAATTTTGAGTCGTCTGTTGCATGCCAGTTGCATGAATTCAAGGGTTTTAAAACATTGTTTCATGTATTTAAATCTGTCAAACACATACAAGATGTCTGTTTTGTGTCTTTTATGTTTCAATTTCTTTATGTTGACCTCATCAATTTTTTTCTTTGAATATGTATTGGGTACACCTCGGTTAAAACAAATTACAACAGCATTGCTGTAAACCATCCATTCATTAGGATTATAATGATCCAATTTTATTGAATCTGTTTGATGGAGGTGTGATTTATTTTAATAAAGCTTAAGAAACGATCTTCCTTCACAGATCAACCCAGCATGCCTCACAGATCATAAACAAGGAAAAAATGAAAAACAAAGAATAAAACTATTTATCAAAGTACAAAGAAAACTATAAATATTGTATATAATATTGTAATCAACCATATCAAATCAGCAGTAAGATCCAAAAACATAGGCACAGAGAGTTAACCACAATCGATCCTGAGGCTAATCTTCATCAGAGCCTTGATAAGAGCAGTATAGACTGGTATATGTCAATATAGATATTGCATCTTATGTCATTATTTTTGTGTTGTGGTCAAACTGTGCAGGGTTATACTGGGAGGTGTTGCTAATGTCCCAGCATCCCATTAATATGAGTGAAGCTTTGGCACCACAAATTACATCCTCGAAATTGACCATTAAGAAAAATCCACGTCTATTGAACAGATTCAATAAAAACTGAATATTGTAATCATAAAAAAGTGAGGATTTATTGCAGGGCTGTGATATTATACAGCATTAGTTTTATCTAGATACACCTAATAAATTGGCAAAAGAATGTATAAGCATGCATATTTAATACTTCCAATGTTTCACTTCAATTGATGAGTTATCATTCATTTAGATTTTCATCTGTCCACTCTGTATGTGTGTTATTTCTGTGCATCTGTTTGGTGGTTATTTATGCGCGGTCCTTCTCTAGGTACACATCTCAGAGGCCTGGAGACAACTGCCACATATGATCCAGCCACACAGGAGTTTGTCTTGAACAGTCCAACTGTCAGCTCCATCAAATGGTGGCCAGGAGGACGTAAGTACCCGCACACTCCCCATACTGGTCCAAGAGTTATTGGGCATCCTGTAATTTGTGTAGTATCAGAATACAAAGTGAAAGTAATCGATATAGAAATTAATTAATATGGAACTTCTGGCTGATAATTCTGTTTGTTGTGGCTGTTATCAATATCATAAGCAATGATATCAATATTATAATTTCATGTGAGGATGATCATTACATCATATGTTTTTATAATAGATTGCCTTCACCATCACAATTTATCCATCTCCACGATAAAAATACATTTATTTATTGTGCACTTGTGTGTATTAACTTAGTTTTAGTAAACCTTTTAATATGTAGTTTTACTAAAATCAGACCCTCTGCTGCTGACATCAAGAGGCCCATTGCTTGATGACAAACATGGAATTGTATTTGTTATTGCAAATAGAAAGTGAATATGTATTAGCATAACACACTTCTTATGGCTGTAAATTATACTAGCTGTAGGTCAAGAGGGGATTACGCTGAGAGCATTCAAAGACATCACAGTTCTACTAACATATGTTCTGCTTGTATTGTCAACAGTTGATGTCAAATTACTTGCACTGCGACTCTTACAGGTGTATCCCCTATTTAAATAGACAGTAGGGGGAAGGAGATAAAGGCAGAAACAATCCCAAAACAGTGACTATGGACGTTTTTAGTGACGCCTCTAGTCTGCAGCCAAGAAAAGTTGTTGTGATTATTGGATGAAATTCCATCCTTGGATTAGTTAATTAAGCCTTAGGGAAATACAGAACTAACTAGTTTTAATCCCTCACTCTCTTTTTCTAGTTGGGAAGACCTCAAACCACGCCATTGTTCTTGCCCAGCTTTATACTCAGGGAAATTGTCGTGGTCTGCATGCCTTCATCGTGCCCATCCGAGACATGAGCACACATGAACCCCTTCCAGGTAACCGCTGTGATGTGTCACCGGATATGTTTTTTGTGGTCAAGTCAGTCCTCTTATTACTGCTTGCTGTGTATGTCTGCCTTGTTCAGGAAGTATTTCTTTCTTAGACTTATGTTTCTCTGCTTCCCCTGCAGGTATTGTTGTTGGAGATATTGGACCCAAGTTTGGCTTTAATGAGGTTGACAATGGCTTCCTGAAACTAGAGAACGTACGAATACCACGGGACAACATGCTCATGAAATATGCCAAGGTTGGTTTTCCTGAGGTCAAATAGATTTATTTATGGAAGGCCTTGGTCTTCTGAAGGACCTGCAGGAACAATGATTCTTGTCTCTCCACTAGGTGGAGCCAGATGGAAGCTATGTGAAGCCACCCAGTGCCAAGCTGACCTATGGCACCATGGTTTTCATCCGCTCCATGATTGTAGGCGAGTCAGCTCGGGCTCTCGCCAAGTCCTGCACGATTGCCATCCGCTACAGTTCCGTTCGTCACCAGTCTGAAATCCGCCCGGGGTCAGTCATTACTGCCGCCTGCACAGAGGCATTAAAAAAAAAACACTTTTGTAGATATTGCAGAATGAGAGCAGTTTCAAGTGAAACCAACTTAAGTTCCAGCATGCTTAACCAGCCAAACCTTTTTTGAAATACTGAAACTTAAATCTTCTTGTGCCACCCCCCTGCAGAGAGCCAGAGCCCCAGATTCTTGACTATCAGACGCAACAGTACAAGCTGTTCCCTCTGCTGGCTACTGCCTATGCCTTTACTTTTGTTGGCCAGTATATGAACCAGACCTACAACCGCATCACTGGAGACATCAGCCAGGGGAACTTCGATGAACTGCCTGAGGTACTGAGTGGAGATCCTGCACACACATACTCTCTTTAGTGAGGCTTCTCATTGATGTGAACCTAATGATGAATGACTGGGGACGATGTATATTGATTGATTTACTTATTACTTACCTCCAATTATTTTAGAAATTAAGAGCTGCAACGTCTAATCCATTGATTTGAAATGTTTCAGAAAAATTTTCACTCTGTTTACCCCTGGATCTACAGCTCCATGCTCTGTCTGCCGGTCTGAAGGCCTTCACCACATGGACAGCCAACTCTGGTATTGAGGTGTGCCGCATGTCATGTGGTGGCCACGGCTACTCTCGCAGCAGTGCCTTGCCAGACATTTACGTCGAGTTCACTCCTACCTGCACGTACGAGGGAGAGAACACAGTCATGATGCTGCAGACTGCAAGGTACATCTTCATGCAGAAGTATGATAACATAGGTATAGGTATAGTTCCCATTGAGACGTTCTTTTACCTGTACATGAAATACACTGAAAAATCGCATTGGTTTTTGAATTGGAAGGAATTAATAGTTTGATACCAACTAGACTTAGATTTGGTGTTAGTTAAAGTTAAGTATGTTATTTGCATGTAGGAAATATTCTTGTTTTTGTGCATTTATATTCAACATACATTCTGTTTGTTTGTGTGTGTGTGTGTGTGTGTGTGTGTGTACATCTGTGTCCTCATTTTCTCCATGCAGATACCTATTGAAGAGCTACAGGCAGGCTAAAGCAGGCCAGCAGCTGACCGGCATTGTGTCATACCTGAATGAGCATCCGAGAGTCCAGGCCCAGCCCATCGCTGCAAGACCAATAGTGGTCAACATAAATGACCTGGCTAGCCTGGTTGAGGTCTACAAACTACGAGCTGCCATGTAAGGGACCAAAGCAGTAGAGAAGTAATGGGGCTGCTTGTGGTTGTAATCCCATTAAAAAAAATGCAGATTACTGTTTGGATTTAATAGATAATGGACATCTGCTAAAATATTGACAAGTTAATTTGAGTGTTCATGCCCAGAAAGAGGCCGGATAAAGGGGACAAAGTTTGACTTAGTGTCTGCTGTTACACCACACACTAGTGCTTATGTAGGCCAAAGTTTCAACTGTTGACATTATTTGTATCTGCCCAAAACCTGCTATTCTCTTTTTCTTACCATATTTCTGCGTTTGTCATTTTTATCCCTGACATGATATGCTGTCTTGCTCACATCTTTGCAAACATTCAGCCTTGGCCACATCTCAGTTCATTTGGCAGTCAGTGTTAGTTGTTTCCTGAGCATAAACAGCAGCTGAGCCAGTCTGCTCGAGGGAGACAAAATGTTTATTATTGATTAAATCTGATATATAAAAAATGAATTCCAGGTTTCTGAGGAAACTAACAGTTGCTGCTGTGTTTTTCAATTAAGACACAGTTTCTATTGTCTTGATAACACAAAGACAAACATGAATATTTGCATGTCAGACTAGAGAGGTACAGTGTGTCTTTATGTATTCATATTGTTTTTAGTGAAATCCCCTCGTTAATGCAGATAATTTGTGTTGTTTTTAGTTTGGTAGACCTGGCTGCTAAGAGCATCCAGCAGGAGTTGCAGAAGAGGAAGAGCCAGGAGGATGCCTGGAACAACAGCACCATCGACCTGGTCAGAGCCTCGGATGTGAGTCAAGTGTTGTTTGTGTGCGCTGCATTTTCATGTCACTGGTTCATTTCTAAGAACAGGATTAAAAGCCATTGAAATATTTCATTGCTATGAAGTGATTGTTTTGTATGAATTAAACTTGTCAAAACATTCTATTCCAAGCAAATGTAACCAATATATACAAAGTTTTTGCATCGAGACATTTTACAATCAGTTATTTTAAGATTCTGTAGCTTGCAGTTTACAGACAAAAAAGAAAAAAATGTAGTTCTTAAGATCAGTCTCCTAATTTGATATTCTTCATTATTTTTTTTGTTTTCCAGGCCCACTGTCACTATGTTGTAGTGAAACTCTTCACTGAAAAGCTGGGAGAGTGTGGTGACACATCCATTCACTCAGTGCTCTCAACTCTGGCTCTGCTCTATACTCTTCATGGCATCACAAACAACTCTGGAGACTTCCTGCAGGTAAGAATAATATTGATTTATAAAGAAAATTATGTTCCACAGTTAGATTCATGGAATCATTACATGCTGTACATATGTTATGTGTCATGTATCTGCATGTCCATCTCTTTTATTTCAGGCTGGATTGCTGAATGTGCCCCAGATGCTCCAGATTTCTGGTCGGATCAAGGAGCTGCTGTCCCAGCTGAGACCAAATGCTGTGGCACTTGTAGATGCCTTCAACTTCCATGACAAGATGCTTAATTCAGTCCTGGGACGATATGACGGGAACGTCTACGAGCACTTGTTCGACTGGGCTCGCCGTTCACCGCTAAACTCCACACAGGTCAGCCACGGTCACGGGGGTTAATCACTGTTAGTGGAAAAGATTCACTTCACTCTCAATTAAGTTACATTTTCAGTTGTCAATAGGACAATAAGACAGAGTTATTGATGTTTTTTTTATAAATGTGCTCAAGATTTCAGCTTAATGATTGCTCTTTTGCTTCACCAGGTTCACGAGTCCTTCCACAAGTATCTGAAGCCCCTACGGTCAAAACTGTGAGAGGATACTTTCATGTGGCTTCCTGGCTGAGACCCTTCGCTGCGGCTATAATTGTACTAATTCATCAAATCAACCTGAGGTCTCTCTTCACTCGCCATCAGCTGTTATTTTCCCGTTTGAAAAAAATGAAGCCTCATCGACCCTGTTGTCTCTCTATCTTTGTGGTCATCAGGGCTCTCAACAATCAGGCTGTCTGAAAGCCATGGTGTACTGTAACATCAAGTTTTCCTCTCTTAGGTGAAGGGGAGAAGTTGCAGTGGATAAAAATAGCTGTATACAAGGGGGTGAGCCTTAGCCAATCTCAAGACAGTGGTGTTATTAAGGGGAGTTTGAACCTGGAATGACAAATACATCAATAAATATTTTTAGCTCCCTCCAAAAAGCTTTGACACAATCAAAAATTAACTATTCAATCAAATATTAACAGTTCTATAGATTGACAAGGTATCTTAGCATTCTCCTCATCACTTCTCAACTCCCCGCAGCCTCCCTGATGGCTCATGTGTGTGTGCCAGTCAAGATGGAAATACCAACTTCTTTTTTTTCCTAACAAGAACAGAGTGTTGCTGTGAATGTTGCATAATGAAAGAGGGTTTTTTTTGTCAAGATGAACTGGTAAAAAGGATTTTTTTTTGTCGATTCCCCTGACTACCAGGAAGCTTTTGTGGTGCTGAAAAGAAACAGTGATGTTTGTAATTGTTATTCCAGGGTAATTTTCATGACCTTTTTTGACTAACGTGGGCATCAATAACGATTTGCCACAACAGCCTAACTGTGTTACACAAATAATCTAGGAATTTAGAAAAGCGGTATCACAGAAAAATCTTGGTTAATTATACAAATATTTCTCTGTACAATACTGTGATAATTTTGCTGCTTGCCTTTAAGCTTGTAAACGTTTCTTTTAGGAGTATTGTATATTAAAATGCAGTCTGCATGCTTGGGGCACTCTCCTCCTACACAAAGGTGTTGATCCAGCTAGTAGATTAAACTCTACTTCGTCTTCAGTTGTGCTTTGGGGTTGGGACTAAAGATTTCTCCTTTAAAGTCACCTACGTTGTATCAAACTGTTTCCCTCAGCCTTAAATTGATACTCCAAAATTTGTATTTCAGGGTCGGCATGTCGAGTAATCATGAGGTTACTGGTTCGATCCCCCACCGAGCTCTGCTTTGCTCAAAAGACAGCTTAATGTACTTTTAACACCAAATATGGATAACGACATACTTGTACATCCCTATTCACATTATCACATCTTGTCAAAGCTTTGGCTGTGGAAATATTTGATTGATGTGAGCCACAACATTCTCCAATGCTAACAAGGCTGAACCACAATCACATTGGGAAATTCAATGTGCCTTTCATTCTCCTTCATGCTATGTATTTGGTCATGTGACAGAAATCCTTCTGAAGATACTGATGTCAGTTAAATATGTCAAGTGTGTAAACAGCACGAGAGGAAAACTTTTCTTTAACCCTGCAGTGAGTCTGATAATTGTAAAGCACCCTCTGGATGGGTTCTTGTTTTTAAACAAACCCACTTCAAGATGCCAATTATGAATTTATGCTGCAATCTTAACTGACTATTGACTTAATTACTCTGATTCAGATTGAAATGAACTAAAAGAGGAATGAGAACGCCTAAAATGATTTTAATAACAAATTGTGACTGTAATGACTGAGAACTCCAAAAAGTATTTCTTGGATATGTATAATATGTGCCTGAGGTAGATGCCTTTCTTTAATCAAACTAATAGAGAATGTTCTCTTACCAGACTGACCCCACTTTAATTCTGTATTTACAGATTTTTAATCTGCTGCAAGGCTTGGTCATCAATATGTAATGACTAGGTGATCAGCATAATTGTATAGACTATGTATTGTAGACTATTGTTGACATGGGGGTTATTGAATAGCAATCGGTTTGAGTGTTCATACTGATTGGTAAATAATTTTACATGGAAGTTGTGTTAATAAAAATAAAATAATCAATGTTTCTGATGTTCATTTGTGTAGAGCCACTGATAAACCCGCCTGAAACAAGCCCAACTGGCAGGGTCCTTTCTGAAAACACTGCTTATTACTAACATGCATAATCATTTAATCACTAAATGAAACATGCACTAAACGTCTCACAGGATACATTTTCATGACATCCCTTTTCCTCAAAGGCCATTCTTAGGCTGAATTTACCTTTACTTTTCATCTAATGCAATAATCAGGTCAGCAAACTTGTTCAATAGGGGAGACAAGGGGCAGTTGTAACATGGGACGGCTGTAACGCCTTGGTGACACTGCACTCACTCAAATAAGTAGCTATAAAAAATGGTTGGCAAAAATGTATAATGTGTGGAAAGTAGGGATGTCACAGTGTTGACAATTTCACGTCGGTGAATTAACCTGCGTCAAATTATTTTTTTGTGGT
This sequence comes from Macroramphosus scolopax, assembly GCA_901007825.1. NCBI lineage: Eukaryota > Metazoa > Chordata > Actinopteri > Syngnathiformes > Centriscidae > Macroramphosus > Macroramphosus scolopax. The sequence continues at coordinate 4,253 of CAAKHC010002276.1, read as the reverse complement.
AACACCTAAGAACTCAACAAGTACAACAAGTGTTTATTCACAAACTTGTGCTATGCTATAATATGTATACTCAAGACAGAACACAATTATTTTTAAGTGATTGAACATTCTCACACTCTCACTGAAATTGCGTGTTACAGCTCATTCCGTTGTAGGCCTGCCTGATGCCTGTTTTTGAGAAGTGTGTCTGTCCTTGTAACCTGTACTGGCGAAAATGTGAACAAGAGCTCCCTTGTATAATTGGTCAGTGCATCGGTGCACGCTCTCCACATCGCACTATCATTGTTATATTTAGTGATTCAAACACACTGTGCTCTTGACTCTGCCTTTATGCACTACTGCAAGGAGCGTGAGAAAAGAAGAAACACTTTACGTACACTTGCTAAAATGTATAATTTTATAAATGATAAATACACTTCTAAAATGAATGGTAGTCGGTAGTGTCGGTGGCCAAGTACTGTTGAATACAAGCCTCACGACGGACTAACGTCGGTAAAACAAACCAACGCGACAAGCCAAAGGGTGGCCATATGATAATAACATGGGAATGAAATAAGTCTTATACAAATTCTCACTTTTTATTTAACGCTTGGCCATGTTGTTAATTTGTGGACTGAGGTATAATTAATTTTTCAGAAATGTCACCTGAGGGGCTCCGTGGAATACTAATACCTGTACTGAATCACCTGTTTCACGTAAGTGACCCTGTGGAACAAGGTCAAGTTAGTACACACCGTGTCCATGCAGGAGGTGACCACTCCCATCAGGGCGGTGCTGACGGAGCTTGAGCGGGCCCAGCTCGTCTCCTCTGTGGACAAGATCAGACGTTAGCCCCGCCCCTGCTCCTCCGTAGAGGGGCAGTTAAGGATGTTGGAAACCAGAAAGAGGGAAGTACTGGCACACTGGTGGCCACTAGCCCATAAAACCGTTGCATGTTGGACTTATAACTCCTGCTAATGAATAATAACCCGGCTATTTCTTATTGGAGGTGAGTGGAATAATACGTTACCAATACAATTGTTGTTGTAAAACGTTAAAAGTTAAAGCTTACTGACACTGTTTGGGTCAACGGTCAATATTCGGGTGTTCAAATGGGAATTGGTAATTAACAGTTGAATACAATGTCTAAAAAACACCGTTTAGAAGGGCTAAAAGTTCTTTTAGAGAGCCAACCTTGCTAACGGCATTCCCCATGTTAGATAACGTTACTGTATCGGAGCGGTCGTTGTCATCTCTGCCAGCTAGTGAGAGCATGCCTCAGCAAGCCCTTTGTTGCTCCAGCCACCGGGACTAACTCCTGCCATTATTCATCTCAAATTTCCCCCTGCTGCCCTCTCACAGTTAAAAATAATCCCCATGTGCCTAAAAATCCACGTTGTTTTCCAATGAATGTAGGAGGGAGTGTCCAGCGAGTTCGGTAACGAGTTCGGTAACGTCTCATCAACATTTTTTTTTTATTTCTGTTCAGTTTCGGTTGTAGCTCATCTACTATACACACATTTATTAGGTCTAGATATGGTGATTAAAAGAGAAAGTTCGGCCAATCCTTGAATATTAAAAAGAATAATTTAGATTAGATGTTTTTTGATTGCCCGCACCTCCTAATTGAGAGTTGCATTAATCATAAAATGAGTTCCTCAGAGGAAACATTGCAACACCTCATGTAGCAAAGTCTTCACTGGTCTTTCAGTAAGTGTCTAATGCAGGGTGAAACGTAGGTCAGTGGAACCAGGCAATGTCTCATGTTGTTTAGAAACTGTTGTGAAGTATTAAGGTGAAATGTATTTATGTTTTTAAGTACCACTGTAGAGGAAGGGTGGTTTAGTGGTATTGCAATATTTGCACTGCTTATCTACACAGTTTGTTTTCTAATATTTACCAATGGAGATAGCATTTTAAAATGTTAATTCTACGAGCAAACCATTATTTTAGATTGTTTTATAACAATTAGTGGAGGAAAAGTGCTATAGTTACACATCCAGTTCTCAGAGCAATTTGCTTGTAAGAGAAGTTATTACTCCATATATTAAGGCTATGTATGGAGGCAGTTAGATCTCTTGCCCGATCATTTTGCATTGCCGTATTGTTTCAAAGTAATTGCTCAAACAACTGGAGGGCATTTTGTAGTGCACAGACTTGTGCCACAGCCAATTAAAAAAAATGCTGTTTTTCACCTCGTCTAACAAATCTGCTGTGAATATTGTTGGTTCTTTTATGCCACATGCTATAGCCCTCAACCAAGTTTTTGTAAAAATCGAAACAAGTAGTTTTTGAGTAATCCTGCAAGTTGACACTTGGGAGAGGGTAGACCTCCAGTAGTATGATTTACTTTAGTTGCACAATTCTCTGTACACTCAGAAGCAGTGACGTTTTCGATGTTGTTTACCCATTTGGCTCATCATACTGACATTCTGCAGCTGCCCAGCAAAGGATTTTAACCGTAAAATCTTATAAGATAAGAACTATGCAACAGCTGCATCTGCGTGCCGCTCCATGCTTCTGCGTGGTTGCGCCGTCGTGTCGTTTGCACCATTTATGCACCTGTCACAGAGTAAACAAACTATGGCAGGGAAAGTCGTAAACTAATGAAAGTCTGAAAGTTTACATTCTGTTTCCAGATAAAAGGACACACACACATCAAAATCTGCAAGTAAACCCCATAAAAAGGAAGAGTGCATCTATGGATGCCTTGTTTCTGTATGTTCACGTTACCAGCTGTGACAATATTTAGTTTATTTTTTGCCTATTTTTAAACATGTAATTTGAATTCTCTGGTGTCACAATGGTGTTCTGTTGATCCTCCGGGTCCTTGATGGATTCTCATAAAGGCAGCAGAAACTGTGAGGTGGTTTATTGGATTGATTGTTGCCTCTTTTGGTGGAAGTGTGGTAACAGGCAATCCATCTGCTCCAAACTTAGTTGATAAGCCATAACACGCCCAGACACAGGCCATAACACTGTCTGCTTCCTTTTTATTATAACATATTTCAGTAACAGGATTATCAAGGGTTGTCTTGGCTGTTTGATTCTTGCCTGCACTCCCATGACATCCCACATTCCATAGTCCATATCTCTGTCATTCCATATCTCTAAGTCTGTTATTCGGATCAAAGAGGGGACCCAAAGTCTTTGCTGTTCTCTGTATGTTAACCACAATGTCTGAGAGAAGACTACCTGGTCTCTCTCAGTTTTAACAACTGAGGTTGGTCAGCCGACAGAGATTTCTCTGACAAACATTCATCTATTGCTCACATCCATATGAATGTAAACACTCCTGTTAAAAAACACAAGATTTCATTCCAGGTAGTAATATTTTTTCATTTAATGCATGCTCTCATTGTATAAACATGAGTTACTTAGGTTTTCGTCCTGAGCATTGCAAGAAATGCCTGGACTAGAAGCAAGGCTGTTGCTGCACTGCATAGAAGCTTGCTGTTCTGCAGGTTTAGGCATGCAAGCTTTAGGAAAATGGTGCAATGTTTTACACTCTGGAATGGTTAGGTTGAAGCCAAGTTCCTTTCAGATGCAAGATGCCTTAATAGTGAACCTGAATTACTGTCTTTTTAATCAAATTTAAATTATACATATTGATATATTTAATAACTGCCTCATCTGTGATGAGTAAAGGACTAAGGTTTTCGGTAGAGTCAGCATCAAAATATACTGTGGGAGGAAGTGAGGAATGAGGGGGCAGTTTTGGTTGTTGCACTGACAGTTTGGAGGCGCACAAACCCACAGACACCACTGAAATTCACACAATCTCCTACACGTTTCACGACATTCACCTTGAGCTCCTGCTGGCATAGTGACCATGCTGCCATGTGTAAACCTCTGTGTGAAATTACCAGAGGATTTTATTTCATTGTTACCATCAAATGTGTTGGTTGTCTAAAAAAGGTTTTATTGAACTCCTCTTTATCCTCAAGGTGCTCTGCCAGCTAACTGCTGGTCCATGTACTGCAGGGCCCTTTCATACTCGGTCTATTTGGATTTCCATTTACAGCTTGAAGCCTGTCCATGAGCTCAGTTTGGTGAAACACACTGGCTGCCTGAGGGAAAGACCCACTTTTACACTTACATATCGCGTTGCTGTTGCTCCATGCCTTTCTGTATAAAAAATACCCAGATCCGGAAATGGGGGTGGAACATTCCGCTGTTAAGCCGGCGGCGGAGGGAGTTCCAGAGTGGAATTCACTTACTGTAAAAGGGACAGTTGGATTGGCGGGACAGCTCTCTGGGAACACCAGAATCTC
>CAAKHC010002275.1:29147-52375 GCA_901007825.1 Macroramphosus scolopax | reverse complement strand
GAGAGGTAGGTGGCACACAATCAGACAGGCCAAAATATAAAGACATTTAGATAAATATTTAAGGGATTAGTCAGTCTAATGATTTTTGAGGTTAATTGTCAACTTTGTCTGAAAAACTGTGGGAACATTTCTATATCTCACTGTAGTTATTCAGCAAGCTGCAGAGCTATTAAAGTATCCTGCACAGCTTGCACTGCTGCAAAGTGATGCCAACCTGGCTGCCTGCTTGCTTCCACAGTCTTTGTGTTCACATCATCACCTCAATACCGTTTGTCTCTTTCTCTGAGCACGAGGCATCTGACCTCTTTTCTAACAACCGTTGTGTTCCTCTTCCCTGGCGAGACATCAGGTTTCAGTATCTCTTAGGAATGCCTGTGAGGGAAAAATCTACAAATCTGGTGCAAATGTTCACTCCAAATCAAGGAAGAACTGATTAGAATTTCATGCATATGACGAAATGGGAAAAGAAAAAGATGTTAAACTGTTGCTAAAAGCTTTTAGCTCGTTCTCGGAGCGACAACTTTCGCACATAAGTTCTCATCAGAACCACGAGTGTCCAAGTGACGGGAGTGACCTCCAACTCCCGAATATACTCACATACACTAAGCAGTTAGCATCACCATGACAACCAGTTGAACTGAGGTTGATACTCTGTTTTGACCCTCGCTGTCGTCCCAACGCCTCCACCAGGTACAGACACACAGTGAGCCTGGGCAACGTGGCCGTGATGTGCCAGTTCTGTAAGCCTCCTCAAGCTCTGGAGGCCACCAAGGGCTGCGCCGACTGCAGGTCCAACTTCTGTAACGAGTGTTTCAAGCTCTATCACCCGTGGGGGACGCCACGGGCACAACACGAGCACATACAGCCCACACTCAACTTCAGACCAAAGGTAGGACATGGAAACACCTGAATTGAATCTATATGTCTTCAGATATGATACATTTGTTTTCGTAGCACTTAAAAGAACCGACTCATTCAGCCTCTTCACACAAGTTCATCAGGAACTGAAGATCCCCTGCAGGCTGTCGGTTGCTCAACTCCAACGAGTTCTGACTGAGTTCTAGACGTGCACCTATTTCATCATAACCCACCATCCTGCCCTCCTCTCCCCTGAGGGGAAATATGCCTCCGATTAATTAGTTGATGTTATTTTGCTCTTCTCCTCAGGTTTTGACATGCACGGAGCACGACCAGGAGAAGCTACAGTTCTACTGCAGGTCCTGCCAGCGGTTGCTCTGTCCTCTCTGCAAGCTGCGGCGCATGCACACCGGGCACAAGATCCTGCCGGTGGCCCAGGCATACCAGGCCCTGAAGGTACGACTCCAGACAGCTGATATGTTGGACTGCATTTGTCTAAACATGCATTTTGTGCTTCAGACAACCCCTTTTTAAACTGAAAATGTCAAACAAAGTGCAGAAAGTAAATCACATCCACTTTAATCATAATACAGTGAAAGTGATGCAATGAAATGCATCACACGTTTCTAACACAAAACATTTCTATTGTAATGCAATGTGCACCGTACACGAGTAGAGAACCAGACAACTGTGTGTATTTGTTGTTTTTAACGCCGTGCTCCTGCTGTTTATTTGACAGGAGAAGATTACGAAGGAGATGAACTACATTCTGTCCAACCAGGACACAGTTCTGGCTCAGATTACACAGCTGGAGAGCGCCATCACTCAGACTGAGGTGATTAATACTTCGGATCCCGACTAGATGTTGTTGAACATGGAATTAACACCAGTCGGCCCCCAAATCTCATAAAAACCGACGTGCTTCCTGTCTGTTGATTTGTCCAGCGTGTCTGCCAGAGAGCCGGCTTGTGTTTACACAAAGACCCCTACTTAAAAACCTGTTAGAGTTGAATGATAGAGAGTCTCGCTGAATTGTATCTCTGTTATCTAATCAAAGACATTTAGGATATTAGGATATAAAGCTCTGCTCCTCTACTAGCATCAGCTGGGTGTCAGTTTCCAGACATCTCAACTAATCCATCTGTGTCGTTCATCTCCAGGTGAACAGCGTGTCCGCCAGAGAGCAGCTGGCCCAGAGCATCAGGGATCTGACGGCCGCTCTGGCCGAGCGCCACGCCTCCCTCACCCAGGCTCTGGAGGCGGCGCGGCAGAAGCGAGGCGAGGCGTTGTCGGCCCAAGTGGCAGAGAGACGGGGTTTGTTGGAACACGCGGGGCTCATGGCGTTTACCCAGGAGCTGCTGAAAGAAACAGACCAGCCTTGCTTTGTGCAGGCGTCTCGCCAGACTCATAACAGGTTTCCCATTTGTTTATCTTTGGCATCACCCTCTGAATATATCTCATATCAGTCCTCTCTTCATTTGATTCATGTTGGTTTCAATCCTTTATAAATAGAACAGGGTTTATTCAGGTCTACAGTAAAATGTGTTCCGTTTACTATCCATTATACAATGTGATATGAATCTAATCCTCTAGTTATTATAAAGACAAATCCAGAATGACGCCATCTTTTATTAAGAGCACATATAACAGTTTATTTTTTTGTCTGCTTCAGGTTCAGCAAGGCCATTGAGAATCTCCAGCATTTCGCTCTGGCTGCTGATCCGTCCTTCAGACACTTCCAGCTGGACGTCTCCAAAGAACTCAAACTGCTCACAGACCTGCACTTCATCCAGGGTGAGAGGGGAGTCACGGGGTTGCGGGGGCGAGGCTGATAATGGAAGGTAACAAGATGAAGGGAAGTACTGAGAACAAAGAGGACAAGAGGGAAGAGTTTGATTACTCTCAGTAGATGTTTCTGTGAGCAAGCGATAGAAGTGAAGATGGTAGTTCAACTACGACTTAAACTTTTAGATATTAGCTTGTTTTTCATGAAGACTAAATCCAACTAATTCTTGTCACAGCTCCTTTAGCTCCAGTGATCGATACCCAGCACACCCTGGCCTATGACCAGCTCTACCTCTGCTGGCGACTGCCGCAGGACTCCGCGCCTGCATGGCACTACTCCGTGGAGTACCGCCGTCGGGGTGTGGTACCCGGGGGCGCCTCCAGAGGCGGCATCAGAGGAGGATTGTCCGCCGCCCGCTGGGGGTGGCAGCGGATGGACGAAGTGAGCGGGACCAGCACCGTGATCGACAGGCTGGAGATGGACAGTGTGTACGTGCTGCGGGTGAGGGGCTGCAACAAGGCGGGCTATGGGGAGTACAGTGAGGAGGTGTACCTGCACACCCCGCCGGCACCAGGTGAGACCGCACACTCAACTGTTTGACTGCTTGAATCGCAAGTTGAAGAGACACCACCTGTTCTGCGGTGTGAAAACAAACACATGCTGAGTCATACGTCCAGTAAATGCAAAATTATTCTGCAGAACAGAAGCTGAATCACGAAGAGTTGAAAGGATCTTGGCAGATTATATATTTTGACGATTGAATCATCTGTTAATTGCAAAAACGAACCGCCGTCAATTAACAACTCATAATAACTTTGAAGACAATCCAGTGGTAAGAATAAAAGTGTACTCAAGCTACAATTAAGTTTAATGTGAGGGAAGCACTTTGTACACAAGTCAACACTTACGATAGATTAGATGAATCATTTCATTTGGTTTACTACTTCCCAGAAGAAGTCTCGCTTTGCTGTTGCATGTCCCGTTGTTACATTCACACTTAACTGTCCAATGATGCTACGAAGTCAAATTAACCTGCGGCAAGAAGGCATAGATAACATTTATTCTTATCTTCCAGTAAGTGTTTCTATTTGTCCAGGTACAGTCCTTTAAATGAATGAACTGCAGTAACTCATTATATTCACACAGCGAGCTGTATTTGCCGTCTCCCCGGATCCGTCCGTCTCCTCACACCTGCTATTATTTATCACTTACAATAAAAGCATTAGGACGGTTACCATGGTGAGCAAGTAGTAATTCATTCTCTTTCTTTTCTGCTCATTCCCACCTTTCTTTTCCAATTTTTTTTTCCTCCAACACATCACCACTCTCTTCACTCTCTCATCTTACTCTCACGTTCTATTTCCATTTCACAGCTTTGTACTTGTCATGCTCTTCCGTGCTAATTCCAAGCTGCCAACCTACATGCCTCCTACAGAACGTAAGAAGTGCATTCATGTCTCTTTAGCCATGCCTCCGACCCCACAGAACATTATCTCCTGCTCTCCTCTCTCTCTCTTTGTGGTCATCCCATGCATCCCTTGTTCTTCCGCCTCCATTTCTGTGCCGGCTATCCACCCACTCACCCTCCTCTAATGAGAGCTGTCTCAGCGGTGATGAGGTTTGCAGTTTGTTAAGACGTAGGCTTAACAACATGGATCGTATACAGATCCAGGTCTTTTAATGGTCAAGTCGGTGAATTCCTTGTGTCCCTGTAGGCTGTTTCTCCTTCCTGCTATTGCTTATGCTCCCTCTGTAAATGGTATTTCCTCTTGAAGAGAACTGCACTCCCCTCTGCCAGAGCTTCTGTATTTTGCTCCCTGAGTCATAAATGTATAAATCAGTGTCCTTTTCTCTTCTAGTACTGGTGAGAGGAGGTTCATGCCTGCTCTCTGTTCCTCTTTCATCGTCTCTCCTCTCAGTTGCTTCTAATTCTCCTCACTTCTGTTCTCCCTTCTGCTTTCTGACTCTAAATCTTTTTCCCGCTGTTGCCTCCCAAACACCCCCCCTAGTTAAGGCCCCCATTTATCATTTCAAACGCACTTATCTCGGTGTTTTATTAACCCTGACGTCTACTTCTTCTGCTCTCCCTCCTCTTCCTGGCTTACTTCTCTGTCGTTGTTACTGCTATATCCTCCTGGTCTTCACTCCACGTTTCCCCCCAGTGCTGAACTTCTACCTGGACTCTCGCTGGGGTCTTCATGCTGACCGGCTGGTGGTCAGTAAGGAGCAGCGCTGCGCCCGCAGCGTCCCTGGTCTCTCTCTGCTGCAGGCTGCAGACCACGCTCTCACTTCATGTCACCTGACCTCCGACCTCCTGGTGGGAGATGTTGCCATCACACAGGGACGGCACTACTGGGCATGCTCAGTGGAGCCTGGTTCTTACCTAGTGAAGGCACGTATGATGAACGTAATTCACCCAGTGTACAAATACTACATCCTCTGTATGTGGAAGTATCACTGCATGTATTGGCTTAGCTGACATGTAGGATAAATGGATGGTTGATTACAAATCGGTGCTTCTGTCTCTTTCGAGCAGGTCGGAGTTGGTCTGGAATCCAAACTGCAAGAGTGGTTTCACCTACCACAGGACATGGCCAGCCCCCGGTGAGTAGGTGGATTATGAGCTGGATAAAAAATGTAATTGTGTTATGTAATGTTTCATAAAAACAAGGGAATCAAGAAGGTAAAACTCTGGCAGTGATAATCTATCCATCATCATTGTTTTTCAAACTGCGCTCTCTCTCCAGCTACGACCCAGACAGCGGTCATGACAGTGGGGCAGAGGACGCCTTGGACTCTGCTCCGCCCTTCTGCTTCCTCACAATGGGGATGGGTAAAATCTACCTCTCCCAGCACAGCTACCACCACCACAGTAGCAATGGGAACGGTCACCGAGACCCAATCAGCAACGGCAATGGCCCCTCCACACCCACAGGCCTCACTTACCCTCTGCCACCCCGGCTTGGTGTGTGCCTTGACTTTGAGAAGGGTCGCGTCACCTTCTATGACGCCCACTCTCTGCGGCCTCTGTGGGAAGGTCATGTGGATTGCTCCGGCCCCGTGTGTCCAGCTTTCTGTTTCATCGGCGGGGGGGCGCTGCAGCTGCAGGAGCTGGTAGCCAATCGCAGCGCAGATCAAACCCCGGTCAGGAGGGTGACCATCCAACCCCGTGGCTCTAATTTAAATAAGATCTGACGTCCCTCCTGAGTTCAATACGGTCTTATGGAATGTTATCGTTGAAGTATTTACTCAGCTAGAGCGAAAAGTTTTGAATTCTCAGCGATTTTGTTTTTCTTAAATTTTTCTTCGTAGAAGATAATGTTTCTATGGCAACAAATATGCAATGTAATTAAGTTTCTTATATTTTGGTTACATGCAGTTTTGCAAGAATTATTGCTTCAGTAGTGTCTGATATAAACAACACTTGTAATTATATCTTTCAAGCTTGTAGCTAGGCTAAATCGCATAATTTATGAATTTATAACTATGATGTTGACACAGCACCACACCGACGTCCTTGTAGAAACTCATATCACGCCTTTAATGTTGAAAGCTTTCTTTTTTTTTAAAGATATGAACACTATGTCAGTAACAACAAATGTCTTGACTATTTTAGTGCATCTATACACAGTTGGTGAAATTCCTTTGCTGTTGATAAATAGTTTTCAGTCATTCAACCAAAGTTGTTGTTTTCCGGGGATGTAAATGTGGTAAATTAGAGGTAGAGAGGAACAACGAGGCAATACTATAATTACAGGCTCCAATTATATCTCTGCTGCACATCTAATCACTAGTTCCTGTGGTTGTGTTTGTGCATTGCTAATTTGTATTGCAAATACAAAAGCCTGATGTCTGTGTGCATACGTTTGTTTCCCTACGCGCACAGGACCGCGTGCAGTTTGACTGATAACAACGTGGATTCATTGGCTGCTGATGAAAAGTCGTTCTCAAACAAACAATGCTCATGAATTTTTCTTTGTTTTTAACCTAGCTTGATTGTAAGTTAATGAACATTGCTTCTTATGAATCGATAAACAGATTAAATCCATAAACTTCACCTGCTGGCAGAACGTTTGCAAAGGAAGATGGATTATGGAAATAAACACAGAATAAAAAAAAAACCTGTTTAAATTATGAAAACGCCTTCTCTGTCCTTTTGTTGATGTTTCTGTTTAGTTTGGATTCAATCATCTTAGATGTGTTTGGAATCCATACTGCTGCTTCACCACTAGAGGGCAGCAAGTCACAGCAGAGCAGCAGAAACACCTCGGACTCCAACCTCGTCCTCTGCACAGTGCTTCAGACCCAAAATCACTGAGGCCACTGCACAATCATTCACACAAATTGCAAAACACTAAATGCAATTATCATTGTATGGATGCATTTCCCATTTAACAATAACAAGCTGGACAAAACAGATTTCTCAGTCGGCTCTGATTATCTTTGACACACGTGTTCATTGCATGCAAAGATACTGTTAACGATTAGTGTTTGGAGAAGATAGAAACCCTGCACGGTTGAGTGATCCTTCTCCACATGGAGGTGGAAGGTGAACGATCGCCAGCCTCATAACCACTGGTCTTTATTGGATGTAGTTGATGTCGGTTGTGAGGACATCACAGATGAGGACTGAGGAGGGAGGTTGCAACATGTTTTAAAAAATGTCATTTTGTAAGAGGAAAATGTAACACTGGATCCTTTTTATGGATTCATATGTCAAGTGCCTTTTGTGTAATAATGTTCCAATGAACAGTTTTCATATCTTAGATACAACAGGCTCTGCAATAGGGGAATAAGATTAAGGAGCAGATACGAGGAAAAAGAAGCCATTATAATGAGTCACCAATTTAACGGCGTACAAACCTTTACACATGTTGGCTCATCTGGTCACACGTCATAAAGTCTCACAAGGCGATTCATGCCAAGTTCCTGAACTTTACATGATAGCATGTACTGCCAAAAGAACCTCTTATACATGTATATGGGTTTGTGTGTACGAAGGTCCATGGAGGAATCACAGTATATCAAATCTTTGCACAGCCATGCAAAAAAACTCACATAACAGTAAAAGTAAACTACTTGTCCTTTTAGTACTACTACCAGCTGGATAGTAGGAGTTTATTTTCTTAAGATATAAAGGATCATGAATTAAAACACAATGCAGACTCAGCCGATCCCGCCAAAATCCATCCAATGTTGCACTTTCCTGATTGGAAATCTTGTTGACTTACACATATCAGAATTATGCCTCACTATGCTGATGCAACACTTTTGAAGAGGATAATGAATAGTGATGACCATCTGCTTTTCATAGAGCTATTAACACCTCACATGTGTAGGTGCTTAGCATTCCTTATGTAAATGTGATGTAAATCACCGGAGTTTACCTTTTATGAGCTTCGATATGAAAATCCACACATGTGTTTAATTGGACCCACATTGATGGGGGAACTGCACGGGGATCGGGGGTTCGCCCTAACCACAGAGGGGAAAATAAAAGAATTGTGAAGAGAAGAGAACACATATGCCAAGGTTCTTTTAGTAATGTGCACAGATAAAAATACTGCAGCCAAAAAAAAGGGGGGGGGGGGGGGGGGGGGGGGGGGGTTACCTCTGATCCTCCCATGATATAGAAGCAGTGGAATGTATAGTAAAGCATGAATATAGCAAAGCTCTCCGCCCAGACTCTTGCGCTAGCTGCACCTCGTTTCTTTTGTCCAAATCTGTAACAGATTGGGTTTAGTCTGACTGGAGGTATGCAGCCACAACACCACATGTAGGGGTCTGCATAATCCCTCCGCTGAGTATTAAGCACACAGCATGGGCATTATTTTAAAGACCTGGCAGGAATTACCAATACATAATCTCCGCGATCATCATTTAGCATAGTTCAGAGGGAGAGAATCATCTGAAGGATCTGGATGCCATATACAATCTGGGAGAGACGGCGTGAGGTGCCATCTGGACAACACATAGGAGAGTCTGTTGGAATCCGCCCACCCGACTATCTTAAACAACACAGAGCTGAAGCACATGTTCAGAAGACCCCATTTGTTTGTTGAACCTGTTATGTGGTTTATATAGCCTGAAGTGGACTGTTATTTATGGGGAACTTTCTAAATATACTCTGCATCATGGTGGGACGTGGTCACAGAGGCCTGCAGTAGGAGTAAAGTAGACCGGGTATAATAAAGCCTAATATCCTGTACAGTTTCTTTCAGCTACTGAACTTCATATAATGACTTTTTGTTACGGTTGAAGAAGCAGTTTGATTATTAATGAGCCCAAACTTGCACGACCACATACAGACGAGTCCAACTTCACAGACAGTCGGCTGCCTCTCCATATGTAACAGATTATTTACAGCGGGGATTGAATCACGCTCACATCATTCATTTCTTTGACTCAGTTTGCTCTGACTTTAAATCCAATAGCGTTCCCTTGATGTTATTCCTCCCGACGTGGCCGCTGCTGAAACATTCATGCCTCTATCTTTCATCCGTCCATCCACCCATGAGAATGAATAGCATTAATAACACACAATTTCCTGCTCTTATCACATTGGTAATCTGAATCAAGGTAGGAAGAAAAAAAAATCAATCAGCTAAATGTTGGTTAAGAGGATTTGAGGCGCATAGCGGGGCCATCTCCCCTCACTATGATAAATGAAGGGTGACAGTAATGCTGGACAGAGCCCATATGGCCACATACTGAAACCTAGTGGACTGCAATTGTGGGAGAAGACACTGGGCTAATTCAATTCAAAATATACCCTCCACCAGCATATCCTAATCTATTGGATTTGTGTCCTGCTGGGAAATTAGTTTTTTCCTTTAATGCTAGAATTATACAATAGCAGTTTTGCATAAACTGGACAGTCCGAGTGCCTCGTGACATGAAGAACCACATGACAGGAATTATTCTACATTCACAGCTCATTAGCTTCTTGCAGAAGGCGAGTGGACTAATACCTCTGATTAATCTGTCTGTCAAGTATGAAGCTGCAGGAGTTAGCTTACTCAAGGATAAAGATTGAAAACTGTTTGCCTGGCTCCATCCAACCTAACAGTATCTGCCCGCTGGCAGCTTTAAAGCAGACTAATGAACACGCTAAATTGCATTTGTTTAATCTGTTCAACGACTTTTCATGTAAAACTAGCTGTAGTGTTACTGTCTGTTTCTTGGATCAAGTGCATGAAGTGTACCTAAGTGTATTACATAGCTTTTGGCCATGAGGTGTAACTTTAAATGTCTTTACACTCTGCCTGTACTAACCTTCACAACTAGGATATTATTCTTTCCATAAAACTGGAGTTGTAGGATAGCATTCTGGCGAGACTAATGATTGAAAATTCTTCCTAACAAATGGTGTGAGCAGGTGCGGCACCGTTGCACGTGTGGTTAGAAACCATCATTTTTGATTGAGCTGTATGTTCTGTGTGTCAAGTCCATTGACTTTGTCAGTCTGGCGGTATGCTGCAGGTTTTTGAGTGGTTTTCCTCTGCGGTCAAACATGCTGAGTCGGACGACAATAGTCCCTGCACAGTTAAAATTCCAGGTGCCTGAAAAGTGAAAGGCAAGTCGAATGAGAATGTCAACAGGGGATCCGTAAACCACACGTTTCCTGGCCGGCTCTGTCAAGACCAGCTGTGCATACACCAGCATGCATGATCTCTGTGTACAGTAAGAGGAGGGAATAAAAGACACAGAAATAAAAGAAGCAACAGGCACAACAACAAACACTACAAATAGCCGCAGACGTACACAGAGCACGACGCAGAGGAGGTTTGATCTGCGAAAAGAAAAAAACAGTCTGACTGCCTCTCCAAAGTCTGACATTTCTTGGTGCTATCTGTTACCATGTCAATGCTTTGACAAAAGGCCACCCTGGCGTCCTCATCTATCCCTCCTCACCTTCCAGATGCTCACCCAGTGAAGGGGTGAAAGGTTGGCAGGTGCCTGGGGGAGCAGCGAGGAGCCTCAGGGTCAGGTTTCTGCAAGGTCAAGCAGTCGCCGACTTTGGGTGGATTGAGAGGGGAGGGGGCACAATATGGCTAGTGTCAAGAGCAAGAGATAGACGGGACCACAGACTAGCAGTCTCACCTAATCAACTTCATTTATGGGCAATGACAGACAGCCACGCCTGCCTGGGGCGACCACAATCAGCTTTCAGGGTATTACCCCCCTGCCCACCACAAATCCATAATCCTTGAATCCTTGACCTTTTGCATTTTCAGCATAAAGTCAATGACAGACGCAGTCGACAAATGTACACAGCATTTGCGTGATCAGACTTACAGAGCTGCATGTCTTTCTCCTAAAATCATATGTCATTGTGAAATTGGTGATTGCAGGTCCTTTCCAGTGACAGGTATTGATTGCATGTGACATGCTGCACAATAATTAAACTCTGGTGAGCTTGTTAAAATGCAAACCACACTGTAATTACTTTGCAGAATCAATCGGCAGCATATTGACGTGCACCCGATGGCCGAATCCACACGATATCTCTGACTTTAGCACTGAACACGGAACCTAATCTGGGTGAAACAAGCACATTGTCCATATAATGAGACACAAAGGCAGAATCTTGCATGCAGCCAGTGATGCTTGCATTCATTGACTGGACTTAATGAGTTTTCATATGTATCCTCGTGTTCAGTTTGGGATGTTTGGCTGTATAATGTGTGCTCCAGTTTGACAAATGACGTTGCAATATCTACACTGAAATCAATGTGATATTGGCAAGAAGGATGTTGTCTGCTTGACTGTACATGGCTACCGAACAAATAGATTTCAATCACCTATAGAAAACGCTGTCGCTAAGAGTCTTCGCCTGCCCTGCAACCTACAGATCAATCACAGGAAAACATTCCAGTGAGCAGATGAGACCATTAGGCTGAATTCTTATCTTTCCCCATTACCATCCATGATGTAAACCCAAGATCAGCTCAGTTTATTCCAGTCTAGACGCGTAGCTCTACATCATCTACCCCTTGCTGTGTACACCACACTGACCCACATTAATACATTTATAATCAATACCTCCCCAGGTCCCGTTCACAGGCTGGCTTATCAAGAAAACTGTGCAGTCCAATTTGAAATGTCCCAGGGGGAACTTTCATAACCATGTGCCAATTAGTTCCACTGTCAATAATGGTAATGCTAAAGGACATTGTGTTCCGGGGTGAGAGGAGAGATAGAGACGCGACCGGTGGGGGTGCGGGGTTTGGGGTTGGGGGGCAGTAAATGGGGTTGTGCATCATCAGGCTTATGCCCGTTGTTCATTGTTAATAGCTGTTACACTGACAAGAAGCATTTGATCACACACACACACGCACGCACACACACACACACACACACACGCACACACACACACACACACACACACACACACACACACACACATTGCGGGCCCTGGTTGTGGGGGTTGTGTGATGGGGCAGAATTACACAACCCATGAAGATAATAAGTAATGACGTCTTATAAAGGTCAACAAACAAAGCACTAGTGGGACAAACACTGGCCGTGTGATGAGATTCATTAGGACAGCATTGAGAGCGTGGAGAGAGAGTGAAAGAGGGAAGAGGAGGGTGGGGTTGGGGGGGGGGGGGGCATTCCTCCAGTGTTTCACTGCAGCCGTCACAGCAGCAGCTGAAACAGGTGTGTGTCTTTACTCAGGGCACACGGGGCAAGACAAGTGCTATTCTCACATGGTTCACACTGGTCACACTTGACCACACACTGACCTTACACCCACTTGAGTAGCCCAAGACTTCATTAAGTGCGCTCTAAGTAGCAAAGGGGTCTCGCAACTATTATCTCTGCAATTTAATAGTGACTGCAAATGATGCAAGCCCAAGGAGATTTACGAGCTGTCGGCTTATCAACGTCAAAACTTTCAGGAGCCCCGCTTGGAATTGGGGACCCCTGATGAACCGATCACGGGGATGTCCGCCCTGATGCATCTACTTTGATACGCAGTCACCTCACCTGTCTCAGAAGCCTTTTGTTAAACTTGCAAAGTCATTACACAAACTTTGCTCTGCTCCTTGTGGTCCGACCAGGCATGAATTCATTAAGAGGAGACATGAAACATGAGAGCGGCGTTGGTTGGACAAACGAGCTACTTGCTTTGCTTCTTTATGCGTTCAAGTCAGATCATAAATTGAGGATCTAAAGATGAACTCATGTGAAATTGATGCAAATAGTACAGTATAGTAATAGCCAGAACAATGCGGGATAAGGCAGCAGGAGTTTATATCTATATCTGTATTTCATATTACATCCATTTGAGTTTGTGCTCTGCTGACAAAACACCACAGAAAAGCCAAGTGTGAAAGCTTTGGGTTAGCCTGGCATGGCCCATCTTGCTTTTCCATCATTGGTGTCCCTGGAACCTGGACATGGTGACGCACTTTTAGTCACCCTTTCCTTTCCCGAAACCCATCTACGGACAACATAACACGCTGCTATGGTCTGCAGCTCAGGAAACAGAGGGTTCCTGTTTTTGAGTCCAAGCTCTATTGTTATTTTAAACACCATTTTGTCAGTACATGCCCCCCCCCGCCCCCCCCCTCTCTCTACAGCTCTTGCTTTACATGCTTGAGACATTACACAAAAAATATTATCTCGCCAAATCTTGGTCCCTATTTGCAGCTTACATTCTTATCTGGACCTTTCACTCCACTAATATTGACAAAGCTAAAGAGATAGAGTCAACACAACTCTCCATTACCACTTTTCCTGTTTTATCTAGGCCTTATCTGTTCTCTGTGGATGGAGTCACTCCTCTCTCTGCACTTGAGGATCAAGTATCCCCCTGCCATTGCTCCGTCTCTGACAATCCCACTAACTGTCTTCAAGCTTTCTCTTCATGCCTGTACTGCTGTGTCCACCCCCCGCTCTGGGAACCGAGGTGCTGTGTGCAGGCTATGTCGTCTAGTTTGAGGTGTTAGGGGGATTGAGGAAAAGTCTGGATAAGCAACAGCTGGATTTAATGCACCATTAAGGTCATTGGTTGTTCAAGCTGCACCTGCAAATCCCTGATTTCACCCCCCTGTCTAAATTTCTGTCTGTCCCCCTTGCTGTCTGCTCCCTCCCTCCCTCTTCTCCTCTCCTCTTCGTTTCCCTCTCCTCAGTTACCCTTTTCTCATTCCTGGCCTCTCAGCTTTCTCTCTTGCCCTGTCAGCTATGAAATCTCTTTTCTGGTGCTTTGTCGGACATAACTGCTGCCACTGCTTCACTCCTCTCTCACTATCCTGTACCCCACATCCCAGTCTCCTTTTTCTTTCTCACTCTCTCTCTCACTCTGTCTTTCTGACTCTCTGTCTTTCTCTCTATTTCAGTGCCCCACCCGCTCACAGGCTGTTGTATTGTGTCTGCCAGGCCTTCTCGGCTGGAGCACAGGTTTCCTGAGTACTGGAACGGAACAAGTGCTGGCAGTGGGACACACTGAGAAAAGCCAGCTCGACTGTTCCCACTGAGTGTCACACACGCTCACACTGCTGCTCATGCCGATGCAACGCGGGCAGGACACAGCCAAGGCGATGATGTATGTAATGATGCGGTATTAGATGAGGTGATCCCGCCTGGATTCACAAGACAAACTGTTCTACAACGGGTCAATGGAAATGAAACGAAATGGGTCAATTCAAAATAGTACATGTAACTAAATTCTGAGTATTCTTGTTAATTTGGGTGCGTCTTAACATTCTTGCTTTCTGCTACATTCCTTCCTGTAGAGGCAATTTGCATATTTTGATCATGGTATCAAATCATCGATCACAAGAAAATTAATGGTCACCAATTTGGATAGTTGATTAACCATTTATGTTAGTTATGAAGCAAAATTGTCTAATATTCATTGCTTCCAGACCCTTAACTGTTCAGGATTAGTGGCTTTTATATATTTGATATCATTTAAAATAAAATATCATTGGGCTTTAGACTTTAGGTTACATAAAACGGGAAATGGGATGATATTGCCTTGGCTTTTTGTAAAGACAGACAAAATAAGATTTTTTTTTATTATTTTATGTGTAAAGAATTTATCAATTAATCAAAGAAATCGTTAGAAGAATACATATGCAAATGTCCTGCATTCAACATTACAAAAAAATCGAATGCAAGAAATATGGACATTTAAATTGACTATTTTGCAAAGCCAAATAAATGATAAAGCATCCTCAAACTACATTGCAAACATGGAGATAAGATTAAACGATTTAATCTTGCTGCGAACAGACATAAACCCTGACTATTTTCCAGTCTTTAATGTTACATTCTGCACAAACAGCAGAAATAAGCTGTGCCCCTCTGGCAGGCCCGCAGATCGTCTCTTACACTATTAACTGGTGCAGACAAACATAAACACCAACGACCTAAGAATAACTCTCTATTTTTCCCCAAAGAATGATGTTTATTTCTGGGTGGCTCTTTGGTGTTCCCTTTCCCCATCTGAATGAATGATGTTTACATCTCCCACTCCTCCTTATTTCACCCTGGAGGGGTCTACGCCCTTTGCACCTGGACAGTTTACCGCCCTGAATGCATGGACGTGCCCCATAGCACCTAAAGAGCCAGCAATATCAAACAGCAATGTGTTTCTGGTGGTCCCTAATGGGAATTGTTGTTGGATTCCTCTCTTTAGAATAACATTAGTATTAATGTATAGCCTCAAGCAAATGCTAATGGTAAACTAATTTTCAAAATGGCTTTTCTAAATTAAGAGAATGATGTAGAGAGGCTGTTAGAGGTCTAATGGGTGTTAAAAGCCTGGCTGGGGGCCTCATTAGAGACTGAGTTGAAACAAATAGTTTTCTGTCTCTCAGCTGACAGGTTAATGATGGCGTTCATACATCAGACACCAATCTAGAACCGTGTTTATTTTGTTATCATGAGGGGCTTTGAAAAGAAAATACAACAATATTGAGATTTACAAAGACACCCAAAGGGTTGAAGCAATTACTGTCTGTGACAGTCGCTCGGCTCTGGCAGACTTGCATCAAATAGAACAGATGATAAAGAAATATCGGCTGGTGTTAAATCAAACAGGATAAAGTAAAACAAGCAATCATCAAATGATACCTAATCTGGCAATCAGATCACACTGGCGATCAGCTGCGATGCCAGACATGTTGGCATTCCACGTAGTTAAGAAGAGCTCATTACTACATTTTTACATCAATACTCTGCAGCGAATACTACACTATTGCATGATAATTATTAAAAATGACGAGTTTTGAGTAGTCATTACTACATTTGCATGATTAATCAGTAGCCTAATGATTACTCAATTACTACATGAGTACTAAGTAGTATTATCACTATCAACACAACTCTATGCATAAAATGTATTTTTGATTTAAGTCTGCTATCACAGTTTTCACTAGTATAGACAGTGTGTTCTGTTCTGATAAACAGTGTTGTCTTTTTACAAAATGATTGTGTTCCCAGGATGTTCGTATAAGCCGAATGTGTTGAAAAGTGCCAGACAATAATTGTAACTATAACTACATCTCCCATAAGGCGCCGCGATGTGCCTACGTCATAGATCTGCGCAAAGCTGAGGTGGCGATTCAGAGGAGGTAAATATATCGGATTATTTCTCGCAATACATGGCCAACAACATACAAACAAGACAAAACATGTGTAGCTGAGTTCATACGTTTTATCCTCAGGTTGGTGTTATTCCTGCGACGGGCAGCCTTTTGTCTTTGTCGTGTGTGTTGTGATCAAATGGTTAACACGGTACTACGTTGCTGTGCTAAAGCTAAGCTAATTGCCTGAAAATACGTTTTAAGCTGTGTGTTTGTCTTTCAGGTTACTTCCGTGAAATTCCCGCGGCGGCTCTCATCATGACAAAACTTCTGGAGTGGCTGTTCGGTGTGTCGGTCGTGGTAGCAGCCTGGGCTTTGGTCACTTTCGACCTGTTGGACCTGAGTCTGCCGCAGACCTACAGAGAGGTTGCCTGGCCTATGCCCTTGTACTTACTGGTTTCATTTGGCTGTTACGCCCTGGCTACAGTGGGATACAGGCTGGCCACCTTCAACGACTGTGAGGAGGCATCAAAGGAGCTCCAGAGGCAGATAAAAGAAGCCAGAGAGGACTTAAAGAGGAAGGGCTTGAAGATGTAGAACTGGTGATGGAACTTGTAGAAACCTTTGAGAGACTGGCAGTGAAATATGGACCTTACTTCACTCTGCACTTGTAATGAACGGTGTCGCTAGAAAATGGTCTCTTATTGAGGATCTTGTGAATGTGACTGTGAATGTACACCCTTCTGTTCATTTTTCCTTGAAGACATCTGAACATTAGTGTGTTTGTTTGTTCTAATCAAAATTAGAAACTGATCAGGTGTGAGAAATGTCAAGTTTACTGAATGTTTTCCTGGGTCACTCAAAATGAAAACAAAGCAGGATGAACCCCACAACATGCCACCGCTTCAGGACCCCTTAATAAGAAGCTTACTAATGCAGTAAACTAGACAGTGGCAGGATGTTTCCTGATCCACTTAAGCCAGATGAAAGATAATACAAACACATGGTGCAGTCTTTTTGTTGAAAGACTTAAACCCTCCATGGCACACCGTGGAATACCACTTGAGTTCCCATCTCTAAAAGGCTAAATTATCACCTGTAACCAGTTGCAGATCACTAAAATGCTTTCAAATGAAATCCAAAAGGTCACATTGCAACAATCCGTCTAATGTAAACAGGGGTTGTCAGATGGTTTTAATCTAACTCCAAATTAGAAGTGCTGATCTTGTGGGTCTGGAGATTGTTGCCTGTCAGTGTAAATGGACTAGATTTTTATCTGTAAAGAAGTGTACATTCCGTTGTTCAATTTCTGACTTTTGCCCTGCAGCTATTGCAGGGACCTAATTAAATTGGAGTCTATTTTCTTCAGTGCTTCTGCCCACAAAATGTGTGTGTATGTGGGTTGCGGGTTCAGATAGGGCCAGGAGGTATGCGAGTATGTGCACGAGTGCTCGCATATATGATGCATTCCTTCTCCAAGCATAACCCACAAGGCTTTGAGTAGTTGATATAAAGACTTCTATCAACTACTCATGCCCACCCCTTTGTCCAATCTTGTACTTAGCAACATGAAATATACATTATAAAGCATTTCATTGTCTTTGGTTGTTCCAATCAGAAACTGTTAGCTAAGTATGCAGTTCTGAAGAAGTCTTATGTTGGCATAGTCTGTTCTTTTGTGTGAGCCTTAAAAGGCTGGCTATGCTCATTTTCAGTAAGTCCCCGCTGTGCACAAACAAAGCATAGTCTGGCCAAAGGCATCATTATAGGGTTTCAAAAGCTCCCATAACTTTAGAACAAATGCAAAAGAGTTGGCAGTTCTCTTTGCAAGCTCTGCCTGTTGTGCTGTTTGGCTGTATCCCCATCATGCCTTGCAACGCCACCCCCCATGAATGTCTGCAAGCTGTTGCTAGAGCAGACTGGATGAAAGGCAACCTGTTATTTACCAGAAAATCTTCTACTTTGGCAATTACACCAAAGACTTCCCTGGGTAGGCAGTTATGTCCTCCCTCTTAGCCACATGTGAAATTGTTAATCGCTTTTCTTTGTCATCATTCTCCTCAAATCTGACTTTGAAGGCATCCATCTGTTCATTCTTTTTCTCCAGGCTCTCAGACATGTTGTGAATCAGATTACATGTCATAGGCCATAGACAGTTCATGTGAGCAGTGCAAGAATGTTTGTGCCTTTCCTGTTTAATCGCTTGTGTCCAACATGCAGTTCACTAGCTTCATCCCTGACTTTTCATTTACATAATAGTGAGTGTAAATCTGTGTAATCTGATGCACAGACAGATGCGTGTGAGAGCTTCCCCGCCACAAATGACCTTGTGGACTTTTAAATCTCCATGCATTTAATTTACAGCAAATATGACATGACTTCCATCATCCCTGCTGTTGGTTGCTGGGTGTGAGAGGATGCACCTGATGCAGTATTGAAGCATTGGTATCGGTAACTTAGTTTCTCTGCCTGAACACTCTTTGGGCCTGGAGGTGAGAGGGTTGCACCTCTGGTGAGAATGCAGTGAAGAGATCATTTTGCATTTTAATGGACTCGTTAAAGATTCAGTGTTGTCGACTCTGAGATCTGTTGTTCGGGTGCACCATTTTCGCAGGGAAGCAGTAATAGGCCTTGAATTGTTACCCGAGGCCTTCAGCTGCCAGTTGATGAGAAGGAATAATGTTAAATCAAGAGTTCATCCTCCACGTGACTTCATCTGTCCAAGCTATTTATTGTTTCTCCAGAGTAAAGTTACCTCTGATAGCGACAGAGCGCTTCTGTCTTTTATTAAGTTAGTTACGTCTTATTCTTTGCTTCCTCTGCCTCAGCGGTAGTAACACGTGCACACATTCCAAGAGGACAATGGAACAGCAGCCGAGGTACAACAAGGTCTTAAATACAACTGGTGCATAAATGAGTTAAAACCTGTTCATAATAGATGCTACTTTAGAACAGGGCCAATATCAACTGGAATAAATATCAAATTAAAACACACAAATGAACACTTGTAATAAAAGATTAAGAAGTTGATGTGAATCAAAACATTCACAGCTGTTGGCACCTCAATGGGATGTTTCTATATTACCCCATTCTACTTTCTCCCTCACACACACCCACACGCTGTTGCCTGGCTTCAGTGTCCTGCTCAAGGACACTTGGGCAGAGTCCCTGGAAGAGCCAGCGATCATACCAGTAACCTCTCTTATTACCAGACGGCCACTATACCTCCTGAGCCATGCCAGTATAATATTAACTCTTAATCTGCTTCTTCCTTCCAAAACCAATTAAATGAGTTAATCCTGTTCCCTCTGGCAGCGGTGCTGTTACTCCATCGTGCAACATGGCCACTGAACTTGATTAAAACATTAAGAAGATTCCTGCTGGCCTTAAAGGAATCTACACTGTGTGTATGAACAATACATACTTTCACAGTTCTCATTCGCCCTATAATTCACTTCATCTGAAAAACACCAAAGCAGAGATTCAGCTGTTTTTTAAATTAAACATATATGTTCTTTTTTTATGAATTGTTTTAGTAATTGCTGCATTCTTGCCATAAAGTGGTACGTTTCTGTATGTACAGTTTGCCAAACCCATTTAATCCCTTGTATAGTTTAAAATGTCCACATGGGAATGTCAAGATCCTCATTGTTTCTGCTCCAGATTTTCTTTTGTGAATTCATTCTGGGTTTCTGGGGGTACTTACTGGTATTTTATAATTGCTCTGTGGTTTTGGCAAGGAAGGATTTGGACAGTTGGGGAATCTGACAGAAGTGACAAACATGCACGGAATAGTTTTCACCTTCTGCTCCAAAGAAGGAGTGAGAGACATCGGTTAAATTGGGAGAGGAGCCCAAAACCAGCGGAAACCTAATGGGGAGTGAGAAGGTGAGAAGGGCAGGCCACGGGGTTGTGCCCGCAGCGTGGCCCCACTGAGACCTTGAGACACTATAAAAAAAAGTCTTTCTAGAGACTCTCAGTGACAACTGCTGGGAGCAAATCCATCTCGGCAGGCTGAGAACCAAGAAAAATGATAGGTTATCATTTTTCTGCACAGAAAAGACTTTTCTGTTCCCACACACATTTCGCAAAAACCTCAAACCCATCCAGAGACGGACAGAGAGAAAGATGGCGTAAGTAACGGAGGCCAGGGGCTGAAAGAGGAGGAGATCTGCTACATTTGTTACAGATACAGAGAGGGATGACAGCAGTAAAGACAGTATGGACAGAGACATGAGGACAAATCAAAACAGGACACAGATGTAGAGAGAGTGAATGAATGACAGGGACGGATCACAAGAAGTGTGGATGTCAGAATGATTATAAAAACAAGAGAGAGAGTGACTAAGTGACAATGAAGGGAAACCAAGGCATGAGCTGGCGATGGCCGTGTGTGATTTGTTCGGGAAGAGGTGACCACACCCCGACCGCCGGCAAAGGCGGGGGATCACGTTGTGGTCCAATTGGTCCCGATGCCCCGACTGGTTCGGTGGAACCAAGTTGCTTCTTTCCCATCAGCCTCATCTGTCATCTAAAGCCTTTACGGGCACTCAAGCAGGACTCAAGCAGAAATCAGAAATAAAGGAGCTTCGAAACATGACAAACACATTAAAACTGACATTTAATCTGACCATGCAGCTTATCATCACTGCACGAAAAATAATGTGAACAAGGCTAAAAAGCCACTCATGGATCAGCCTATTGTTCTTTTCCCGCTTATAAAGAGCTGCCCCCATACTTATGGGATTCTGGACTCCCATTCCAGGACGACATGGAAGCTTATAAATGCTCCAAATAGCTACAATAACATTAGGTAACCTCCCAAAGGCCCTGTAAAGCAGACACTCCTGGATCTTCTGAGTAGGTTAACATACGCTGGCAGGCAGCGAATGGCCACTCTGTCTTGCTGGTGCCGGTGAGGGACGCAGGGATTGAACAGCTGTCTGACTCTGACGTGTTGATCTTATTTCATGTGTCTCATGGCCTCCGCCTTGTTTTAAGTAATCACACACTGTTGCATCAGCATCCCTTCTATTTAACAAGAACATCTGCAAATGCAATGTTTCAGGTTGTTGGGAAACGTAGGATTTAACGGAGCCCCAGTGAGCATCTCTCATCTATTTCCATTACGTTTGAGTCACTGGTTGAGCCAATAGTTTTTTTTTTTCTTCTGAAAAACAGATAGCCTATCTGATGATCTTTAAAGACCCTTTTAGGCATTTGAAGGCTCCTCAAATGCTTTCTTGTACTTCAAGGCGAAGGTTGTGTCATTTCAGGCTGAAAGGAAAGTGTTGATCTGGGAACGTGGTTAAAAATAATCTCCACACATCATCATATCAACAGTCGTATTTCTACTTCACTTGATGGTTTCAGTTGTAGAGTTGTGTATAATAGAAGGATGGGCTCTTCGCCTCAGCCAGTATTGTATTTCTAGTTTGTTTTTCAAGTGCTGGCACATCTACATGTCATATACACTATATAATAAATGCTTTGCTGAGTCATTGTCCATCTTCTTAAATCAAATTCTCACAGAGATTTTCATTCATGCTTCTCTTGCTACTTACATGTAATGCATCTGATTTTTTTCTATGTAGGTGATTAAATCGTACGTCGAGGGCCCTCCGTGTTTCCTCTGGTAATCCAGACTGCCCTGAACGTTTACTGCAGCATTTAAGGTTTCACACTTGCTGTTCACATTTACTCAGGCTGGTATGCCGAACGAGCAAATAAATAAAAGGGATCGTCTCCCCTTGTCAAGATACCGCTCAGTGGAGCTACTTTCAGGGGTCAGGCAGTTAAGGTGTCTGTCCGGCAGCCTTAATTTATGGCCGGCCCTTTGAAAACATTGGGGAGTTGTGAAGCAGTGGCACCAGTTTCTGGCGCTACAGCTGTTTTTACTGTCACGGCCGTAAAGCTCCCCTGGGAAGGGAGTGACCAGAGCAGGAGAGATGAGAACAATGGCTTGTCATGCAACTTGCAGACGAGTGAAGGATCATGGTTGGAGGAGACAGGGGTGGTGTGTGTTTTTAGGAAGGGGGTGTAGTAGCACGGGGCGGAGGCACATCAGAAGGTTGAGAAAGACAGTGGATCCCACCTTTCCGTACCAAAAGGGTATCCCTGATGAGAACGATAAACATAGTCCTCCATAAATTTCCTTTTATCTCGCTATTGTTCCTTTTCCCGTCTACGGCCAGCGTAGCCTTGATTTGACTCCTGTCACATTAGAGCCTGTGAGCCATTATCTGTGTTATCGGCTCCTCTCTGGAAATCCTTCCAGTGTTATTAAAAGGAGACGTGGGCTGGGCTTCCTGAGAGCCCTTTAAAGCTCCTCAGTCACCTGATATTCAAGGGGGGGGGGGAAGAGTGATCCTAAATACACGAAATGTGCAAGGAAAGAATCACATGGTAGCTCTTCTGGTTTTCCAAAAATATCTTTTTTTATTTCACATGAAATGTTCACATTTATCATATTTATCAAACAGGTCTTTTATATAATCTTCTATATATTTATATATATACATATTATACACTTCTCTTACTTACACATGTACAAAAGTAGGTAACAAGGGTTCAGATAAAAAAAAAAAAGACTGACTTCAGTGGCAGTCACACACCGTCGTGCCTCGTTGTTCCAGCCGACCTGTCAGGTGAAGTTGTGCTTGGCACCCCGGTCGGATGCCGTGTCTCGTTTGTTGTTGCTATGACTTTTTCTACATTAAACCCCAAACTGTGACGCTTATTGTGAAAGTCGGAATAGCCGATTGCTTCACGTGGTGTTGGGAAGTATTCACGTGTGGATACATGGTTTACACAAGACGGAAAGCATCGTGACACACAGGGTGGACGCTACGAATTCGATACCAGCTCTTCATGTCGGACAGTTGAAACCAAAACAGGGGGGGGGCAAGACCCAACAAACAGAGAAGGCCAGCCTCTCCGGGAACATCTCAGTGTTTCGCTTTTGGCAGAAATACATTTAGTCTTAATCACTCTTTCAACCGATCGCTCCCTCGCTTGCACGCTTCCTCTTCCTCTCACCACAA
>CAAKHC010002275.1:0-20536 GCA_901007825.1 Macroramphosus scolopax | reverse complement strand
GGTAGAGCTTAGCCTGGATTGGGGTGTGAAGTGGGAAACCAGGATGTTTTTCTAGGAAAGTAGCTTCAGGTCGGATTACTTGGATATCGCAGAAATCTCTTATCTATCGCGTCCAACTAATCGTACCCGCTGATGTGACTACTCAGTCTTATCTCGAAAGCAAGCATGCACACACACGTACGACGGGCAAACACACACATACACCTTCACATACACCTTTGTTTTTCCCCCCATTTAATTCCTGTCCTTTCATTCTCTGGAGTTCCCAGACTGGCTCTACCACTTCCACTACTTCAGCCAGGCACTCAACACGGTAGAAGAATACACGGACAGACAACTGAAAAGCCCAGGAAGATGGGGAGAATAAGAAGAAACAGGTTTGCTGAGAGGACTAGAGTGGCTTTTCAGAAGGATGTAGAGGAAGGAAGCTTTAAGGAAGAGAGATGAGGGCGAAGAAAAGCATGAAGAAAAAGGGCAAAGTGCCTGACTGATCGCCGTGGGTGCCAAGAACGATAAAAAAAAAAAATTCCACACCTCTTAGAATACTTCCCTCCTTCCCCCATTCTCGGACAGACAGAGTTGGAGGTGAGGAAATAATAGATTGAAAGGGGACAGCTTGTAAAGTTTAGATAAAAGCTGGTGAAGGAGTGAAGGGGACCCAAAGACAAGAGGGGGGAAGAATGAAAGTTTCCCAGAGGCCGGGCCATGGCGGTGTGAAGAGGGGCTGGCCTGAGTGGCAGTCAGTATTCAGGGACCACCGTCATGACAGAATGACTGACAGATTGATAGAGGCTGTGCCACTTCATCACACAGAGAACTCTGACCCCCAATCAGTCACACCGGTTACTACTCTCTTTCTGCTGCTCACTATGAAGACCATTCCCCCAATTTGTATTGGAAGCGTCACAAAAACATCCATATCGAGTGGATACATACCAAGGAAACCCTTCACGTGGGTGAAACATACCTTGACTAACTCCGAGCCAAAAACACACAAAAAACATTTATTTAAAACAATTAACACAAAGGGTGATCAAAGAATAAATGTGTAATAGGAGATAATAGATGAAGTCAAAACAAACAACTGCTGTTGATGTTAAACTAAAATCCGATTTGTGTGAGCAAGCCATGAAACGGTTAACAGATTTGCAGAACTCAAGACCACAGATCCAAGTTATGAAGGGAACCTTGCCAAGATGAGGGGGAGGGAGGTGCTGGAGCAACGGAGAGACAGGTACAAAGCGGAGGAGGAGGAGGAGGAGGAGGAGGTGGGGGTGTAGGTGGTCGACTCATGCACTGTCAGCAGGCAAAAGGGGAAAAAGGGAGATTATTGCTTCACTTTGGTGCTGCGGAGTCCAGAGGGCTCTGGGGAGGATGTTAACATCAATCACAACCGTTTGGCACGTGTGCGGGGACGACTCGACTGGGTTAATGTGTACGACAGTGGGTGAGTCATTGAGATCTGGTGCCGTTGTAGATGTGAGGGCTTACAAACAGGAGGGCTCCTGCACAGACACTCCTCACAAACACACGTACATGGACTGGCATGCAAGCACCCGAGCTGAGTGGGCACACTGGTGAGCCTCTTTCTGGGAATCAACCCATGCTGGTGATTAAGCAGTTCAGTAAAGGTCAGAAAGTACAGGAGAGCTTCCTGGAATTAGGTAGTTTGAGGTGCTCTGGATGGGAGTAAAAAGCAAGACAACCCCAAGGCACTCTCATTTAAAGAGTTAAAATATTTATACGGCATGTTCATATTAAACCTTCCAGCATCAATCTCAGGGCGTCAAGAAAATAAAGGTCAGGCAGTTCGTAAGCACGTGCTTTTAGGATTTCATTCATACTGAAACCAAGCAGTCATTAAAGTACAAGCAGATGCGATCCTGAAAGTCGACAGAGTCCAAGCGCACACACACATTAGCGGTGAGGCAGGGCGACTGTGCATGTATATGTATGAGCGTGTGTTTGTTGCTAAATCCACAGAGAGAAAAAAGAAATTAGGCTGTACCACATGGACCGAGGTGATCAATCTGAGATCAATTAGATTGGTGACAGCTCTCTGACCAATGGTGTTCAGGGAAGGAGCAATTCACAGGGGGCACAAAAAAAGAGAAACGATGGACTGTATCAAGTGACGGGTCAGAGGGGAACGCAGATCGCTGGAAATAATGAAAGTACCAAATGAAAGCATCTCAGAAACTCTGAATACAGGATTAAGAGTAGCCAAAGGCAGAGATTTAGCACAGTCATCCGGGGAAAAAAAAGCAAGTGCTAAGGGAGGGATTAGCATACAGGAATGATCAATGTAGTTCTGCAGCAGGGACACAACAAAACGCCTTTCCATCTGGGACTTCATTCAGACTTTCAGTGAAAGGCTTTGCGATGTAATCATGGCCTTGTTGAGAACAGTAAATGCTGTCATTTTAACCACAGGGGAGATCAGGAGGGACACGGTGGGAGAATATTGAAATATGTGGGTGATTGCAACCCAGGCCAGGCGTGTGTTTGCACACCAGAGAGTGAGAACCCAACATTGATTGATTTAGACAGCGTCACCTGGTGTGATTGAGTGTTCTGATTTGTGATTGAGTGGTTGTCTGCCAGTAGTCTCTGTTTCGGCTCGCCCACCCCGGGTGTGTATGTGCATGTTTATATAAGGTTGCAAGTTTGTTTGCTGTGTGGAAAATGAACCCTGCTTGTACCCTGAGCCGTTTCACCCCAGCCATCATCAACCATAATTCTGATTGACCCCCACTTATTGCAAATGGCCCCTAACCCTGACAATTTGAGCTCCAATTTCTCCTCCCATGGCAATCCATCTCTCCCCCACAGCGTGACCTACTGGGCAGGCCTCAAGTTACCTACTTTGTCTGCGTCGTACACCATTATTACTCGTCTTACAACGTGAAATATGAACACCCCTATGTCTCCCCGACAGCCACGAAACCCCCATGTGATATCTCTTGATTTAAGAGACGCCTCCACCCCCCTACTCCACACAAAGGTCAGGGCCCTCTTGTCAGATGGGGAGGATATTGCAACTGATATTTCAACATGTTCTGCTGTGAGTCAGAACTGTAAAATCAACACAGAAAAATGCAACCCTCACCGGGGAAAATATGAAGTCCTTCCCTGCAGGATTTCATGTCATGAATGGAGACACAGCAGGAACGAAATGACTTGACAGTAGCTGTCCTCAACAAGTACTACAACAACTACATATTAACGCAGAAAATGTAGGAAAGACATATTCAGTAGTGGAGATTATATGCAGGTATAATAAGTGTGTCCACCTAGTTTTCTGGCTATTTGCAGTGTAATCAGCAGTCAGATGAAAAGCCTTTGAAATCTTCATAAGAGTATAACAACTTTTCCTGTGGCCACTAGGCCTGCAACACTACCCCAAAACAACCCCAATAGGTTCAGTAGTAGTATCCTACAATCAAGACGTGAGACGAATAGAATCATACAACCACATCTCCCTGTATTTCCTTCATTATGAAACTTAAACATGCACCAATACTACATAGTAAGAGGTGTTCAACGGCGGTTCAGGGAGACAAATTGGTCCAGATGAGCCTGATGTAGCTAATTCCAGAGGAGAGCCACAGCATATTTAATTTGGACAGGTTAAGGCGAAGGATTACAGGTAAACAGCAACGTAATTACAGGTTCGAGCCCCAAAGGGGGGAGGGAGAGACAGACCCAACTGTTTGCATTATCATGACAACAGCAGTTGCTTCACCCACAAACCCCATCACAACCACCCAGTTGAATATGCAGGAGATACAAGTATTCAAATGCGCTTGAATAAAGGTAATACTGACGTGCATGTATTTAGATGTGAGAAACTATCTGTTTTTTTTTTTCCTGCATTGATTCATGAACAAGAGTTGACAGGTGGGAGCTGGAGCAAGAGTGAAGGAGAACAAACAAACAAATATATTTACTTTGGGTTCGTGCTGTTCCAGTAGACGCTGTGTCGCTCCGCTGAAACAAACCAGGCGCGGACGCTCACAACGAAGACCGCAATCCAAACCAAATCCATGGTGGAGGAGTTCGAGGCGCACGGAGGGGAAAACACAACTCACGCAGGTTGTGCAAAAAAGAAACTCAACCGAAAAGGGCTCGTCAACGTGAGGACTGCACACTCAGGTCAAGACTTTACGCATGTAGTAGCTGTAAAAGAAAAAAAAAAACTAGTAGATTGGCGGATGATTAAAAACTGTGGATACGTCGGGTTTGCCAGACAAATCCGAAGTGAATGAAAGCTTGAGTCGCGTGGTGGCTGGTTTTCTGAAACATCCACCGCGGCGAGCCCCGCCCCCTTGTCCGGAGTCGACCAATCAGCTTGCTGTCCGAGAGCCGCGAGCTCCGCAGGTTCCTGTGGATAAAGTTCCGATATAAGAACCGTGTTCACATGTTGCACACATTAGATGAGCCCGCAAAACTATTGGAAAATGAATCTTGCAATATCAAGCTGACTTGCTTGGTGTCACCCAGTCCTGATGCCATCAAATATTGTTCTAAATAACAATCAGAAGAAGTTCCAAAGAAAATTAATATAAATAAAACAAAAAAAGAAGAAAATGTGATTATATGGAACCAATGTGTAAAATAAACTAAAATTATATTCAATGAAATTAAACTACTTCAGTTTTACAGACTAGTTGCCTGTGCTTGTCCCCTACATTTCTGAATTCACTAGATGAGCAGGTCACGGTTTGTTTTATAACCATCAGAAATCCCTCTGAATTAAAAGAATGGATTTCAAGGTTTCTTAATCGTAAATTAGGTAACATAAGTGTTGAGTAGGTGAGTAGTTGAGATAGTGGTGGAGCTGAACACTTGTTTTTTATACTGACAGTAAGTCTTACTTTGGGTATCTGTATTCAGAAGTAAGGTGGGTGTACTTCTTACTTTCAGCCCATTACCCAACAATTAGATTTATATATATAATTATATACATATAACCACCAGTTGTATGCCTAAAACTGGTGGATTACCGAGTATTATTACTTAAATTAACTCACTGTCCAAGTGTTTAAGTGAGTTGAAGGTAACATCTTTAAATATATATATACAAAAAAGTAAAAGAAATGTGGAAATTATTATTCATTTGGTTTCACTGATGGCATGTACATTTATCTTACAATTATATGGCTTTCATATGAGGACACACATATTTGGGATGTTCATATATTTTGTGGTAAAAACACCTAAATGCATCAAAGATAGAGAAATGTAATGATTTTAACCAATCACTGGAAGCATATAACCTCTATGCTGTCGGATACATTGCAAATCCTGATTCTCATTTTCGGTTCCATTGACATGGATAATCTGGACTGCAAGCAGCTTGTTCAGCCAGTGAGCCAGAGGGGGTTTTCAAACCCGCTTCTGCTTGACATAGCACTTTATTTGATATGCCTGCTAAGCAGTGTGACAGCTTTCAGATGCACCACAGCAGACAACAAAAACGGAAAATAAGTCAAAGGAAGCCATACTGGATTAAAAAACACACATTATTGCACAGATTTAGGAGGATTGATTCAATTTCAGTACATGGATAAGATGCAGCGATGTGATTAGATGAATTCTGCAGGGATTTGGTCCTATTTAAGAATTCTCTGAAAGAATATATACATCATTGATGTAACCAGAACATAATCTGAAAAGTATTATAATCCACAAAACAGATTAGTCAAATACATTGGGGCATTCTTACAGTGTATACGACTCCAAGTAGCCCTGAGATGATAAGGATGTTATCATTGATGGTTTTTAAATTAATCTAGTTTGGTTTGGATACGTGGGAAAATACTTTAGATTGATGAAGACAATTATAATAAGTCAGAGCGGTTCATTGGGTAAATAACATTTCCGTTTCATCTATTTGCATCTCCTGTTCTTCGCCATACTTCACTTTGAATAATCACCTGCATGAGATACCGACATCCCCTTGTTGCTAAGCAGTTTACATAAAGTCATTATTTTATTTTACCCTTTCTGCAGAAATAGCTCTAGACTCTACAACTGTGAAGATGAGCCCTCTCACAGACAATATATTCCGTGCCCAGTGGCTCTGAGTATTCACACTTTAAGCAATCTGCATTTAAAATTTCTGTGCAAACTCACCAACCATTTCAGACCCAGCGGTGCAAACGCAGAAAGGCACATATACATGGTAATTGTGTGCTATTCTGTGTCAAGCAGGTCAATCCAAGTAATGTGTTTGTATTCATGAAGAGCACTCATCCCCGTGGATCAATTTTTTAGAGTCCGATTGTTTTCTCTGCCTCAGTGGGAAGATAAGAGGTTGAGAGACTGCCAACAGCTAAATTGTTATTTGCATTGCAATCGAAAAAATAGTTGCGGAAAAGCTTTTCACCAGGATGCAGACATTTATGTCAAAACTGTATCGGGAGCCAAATGAGCAGACCTTTAATTTCATACCAACTTAAAATACTGATTGAGTAAACACAAAGATGAAGTGGAACAACACTGCAGCTCAGCCCTGATATGTACGTATATTTTTACAACAGACAGCAAGATGCGCAAAACACACACATGCATGGGTCCCTGCAAGCTTGCACGTCTACGCAGACATCAACGCGGACGCACACACACACATAAACACAACCCTATTCACCTCAAATCCTGACGGAATTTGCACTGAGCCTGTTCTGCGGCCTGAAAATAAGATGATAGGGAGGACCGTTTCATGTCGGCATGGGAACTTGACTGTCCATAATTTGTTTTTTTTCAACCATTTCAACCAAAGTAATTAGATGATGTCATACGATTGCACTTTCCATGATCCTGAAAAGATAAACAAAACAAATAGGCATCTCTGTCCAGGAGCAACCTGAACTCCATCCGTGATGAGTCTGAATCAAGGATGGAGTCCTTGATTCAAATTCAGGACCTCCATCCTTGAGTTGCCTTCTTGTATTCGGCTGAAGCTTGTCGCGTCTTTCTTCTTCCTTGCTCTCCAACAAGGCCTTTACAGAAGAAGTGGTTGGTCCCTTCCCTGTGAATACAAATGAGGGGTTTAATGATGTACTGTCGTTCCCATCCCCAAACAACTCCTACATCTATTTACATAAGGGAACTGTTGTGGTGTGAACCGCAGAGCAGCCTTGTCTCACTACATTGGCCTCCTTGGTGTGTGTCCTCTATTGTTAGTCAATCTTCCTGCTCTGCAGGTGATGATCCTGAACCTATGAGCTATTTCATTTCAAACAATGGAATTAAAGTGTTTATTGTAATTAGCATTGCACGGGTCTACCTCCTTTAATGAAATAGAGACTTTTGTAAATATGGCAGAACCGTCATCCAGTCACTAATTTCCCTTTAAAGAGTTTTCTCATGGTGCTGTGTTTGCCTGCACTGGCACAAATGTTCATTTGACTTTGCTGGGGCAATAGAAAACAAGGTTGAGTCAATGATTAGGTGAAGCAATTTTAAAGCAAAACAAACCCAATCAGGTAGTAACCCAAGCGTTACAGCGTGTGTGTGTGTGTGTGTCTAGAGTTGAAATGGCAAGTCGCAGGCTCTTAATTAGCAGTTGTTAATTATCAGAGGTAAACACAAAGGTGGTTGATTATGTGGAGCCATAACCAATTAACAGGTAAGACTATTAAGATGTCCTCTCAGAGAATACCCTTTTCCATCAAGGTGGCACGAGGGGCCGGTTCAGAGCTGGTAGCCAATCACAGACCAGTTCTTTGCGTTTCTACAACCAGAACAAACTGGTTCCAGAATTATTGAGAATGCACAAAACTGTGATCATCGTTAAAAAGTAAACCAGAGTAGCATCTAGTTCCTAATCTGAAGAAAAAGGAGAATAACAAACAGATTCATGCTTGGGTGCCAGTTTAGGCTCGCAAGGCCAGGAGCAACACATGCAAAGTGATGATGTAATCGACTACTGTTGAGGCTCCATGCGGAGACGTGTACAGACGTCTACAATGATGTCCTGACGTGCCGATGGTGGCAAGCGTGTTCCTAAAGTTGATTTATAATTATGCGTCGGTTCGCGGCAGACCCTCCACTGCAGCGGTGCAAGTGTTCTACGCCGTCAATGAGCATTAATACTTGTGCGATGGGGTTGTTGCATCGCGCTGCCACAGCGATGATGTTTTGTTTGTATAAAAGTCATGGCGACTGAATATGAGTGGAGCATTTCGTATTTGGAGTTCATGAATGTCGAGCAATAGTTGAATTTATGGAAATTTCTGCAGTGCTGAAAAGAACCCAGGATGTCGGAGGCGATGGGGTAGAAATTACTGTGTGAAAATGTGTAGGAGGATTTTAGGCCAGGAAGTCGACCAGTCCCGGTCCAGTTGTTGCGGCCTGTGTATGTGAAATGTAATGTGTTATTATATTTCTGGGGAGGTGCACGTCTAGGGCTTTGCCCTATACGGTTTAGGGAATGAGGCTGCATGTAGCTACACCATAGCCTACGGGGTCGGTTCAGGACAGAAGTAGAGATCGGCCTTCGGAAGTTGAACCAACTCTGAACCGCCACTGGAACCAGCCCTGAACTGGCACTATGGTTCGCATTGGTGGAGAGAGGTAGAGTGGCTTGCTGCTAGCCAGGCAGTCCCTGTGCTGAGGGAAAGCACCCACACACACAGACACACAAATATGTAAGACTGCATATCCACCACCATACAAGCCAAAACGGAGAGACAAAGAGCAGCTGAGAAGGAGGCGGATGAGGAGGAGGAGGATTGGGGAGAAATGCAAACACAATGTTAGATAACGAGAGTGTAAGACCAAGAATGAAAGCAAAAGTGAGGAGGCGTGTGTGATGAGAGTGAAGAGCTTAAAAAAGATATGCTTAGAGGACCATATGCAAAGTAAAAAATATAGTGGAGAACTACGGCAGAGGAGGGATGTACCATCAGGCAAAAATAAACATGTCGCTGATAAATGATGCAGACAACCTTTGGTCCAGTAATTATCACAGATGTTAACTACTGACCTGTAATCGTCACGGCTCCTTCCCCAGGCAATTTGAGATTTTAGAGGTGCGATGCATCATTTTCCTGTCAAAATTAAGTAATTGGTGGCTGAGAAAGTACAGGTGACTCATAGACAAACAAATGAACAGAAATTATCTCTCGGGGAGTGCAGAGTTTTCAGAAAGACTGAATAGCAGCCATGAATGGTCAGTCAACCTCATGCATCTTTTCCAGCTTGAATTGTTGCAAAACCTAAAAGATTCCGTACGTGTTACTTGCAGGATGGAGACAGAAAAGTTTAATAAAGAGGAGGAAATGTGAGGGAGGGTGCGTGAAAAGGAGGCTCGATGTGCAAACATAAATATATTTGAGGCGCAAGTGAGTGCAAAGGAGAAGCGGAAGGAGAGACGGATGCCAAATGAATACGAGGGGGCCGCAAGAGAGTGAGAAAGATAGAAATACACAGGAAATAAACAAGAAGGACAGCAGGAGAGAGGAGAAGTGCAACGGTGTAATAAAGAAAGATAGAACAAAATAATAAAGAGGAAGTGAGGAGAGGTATGATATAGAAAGCTGAACTAGATTAATATGGTGTTTACTGAAGGAAATAAGACAGCTGAAAGACTAGAAAGGATGGTTTTCAACGAAGAATTAGAGGTATAATTTAAAGATGATGAGAAAAATGAGAGTGAGAAAGATTCATCTCAGTGTGCCATCTTCGTAGAGTGACATCAACATGGAGAGATTGGGGATAATTTGGAGGGAAAAGCTGCAGAGGTGTGTGAGTTAATGTGGTGAGGCACTCAAGAGTTTCCATCTCCAAAACAGAAGCTGAAAAATGTAGGCAGAGAAAATGTTGAAGCTAAGTGGTGTGAGAAAGGAAGGGGGGCCGTCACCAAAGTGGGCAGGTGGTAGAGAGTGAGAAAAACAGAAATTGAAAAGCGAAATGCAAAAGTACTTTTTTGGAGAGATACAGACAGACGCAGGGAGAAAAAGAGGGAGAGATTGACACTCCAATGTAAATAGGGAGAGGAGGGTAGACTGGATGAAAGAGCTGCACACTGCATGGTGGATTCCTCAAAAGCCCCTTCAATATGTATGAGGGCAATTCCATAGACTGCAGCAGCCAAAGACAAGCGCCAGAAGAGAAAGCATGGGAGAGCAGCAACGCAGGTTGGGTTGAAAGGGGAGCTCTTCTCCTGTTAGCAGACTTTGCAGTTTGTCCAGAGAGTCCAGAGAAAGGGGACCACCCAGACGCTCTGTTTACCATCCCCTGTTTCTCCCCGACACAACAACACAACAGCCCTGGAGTGTATAGGGGTGTCAGGCTGAATAACCTGCCCACTAAATTACAACGGTGCACCAAAGCACAATTACATCATTACAACATATACAAAACTGGAGTGAAAGAAAAACCAAAGGCATGTCGCTCGGTAAACAACCCAGCTCCACTTTACAGTTGTCCAATAGGATTTTAAACTAACAATCTCACGGGGGCCAGCTGAGCACCTTCCTCCACAGGAAGAGAAGCTGAACAGTGAAGACAGTGTTTGCAGAGCCCTTTTTTTTTTTTTTGTGGAAGAAGTTTGTGGGCTAGATGCACCTGATCCCAGAGTCACTGTAACTAGATGTGAGAGAACAGTACGTACTCATGTCATTAACCCCAGTCATGCAGTCGTCGTCCATGTTTTTTCATTACCGCCTGAAATATGTTAAAATGAAAGTGACAGGCTCTGCCTTCCCCCAAAGAGCTGCGATCCGTCCAAAGTACCCGGACCTTCCCAGCACTGACGGACCTCGGGGAGCCTTCGAGGGCGAGAAGAGACAGTTGGCATGCCCAGAATAGTCCCATCCCGACTGTCATACTGACAGCAACAAAAAGTGACACCGCTGCTAACAAGAAGTTATACCAAACATGCACATTCACTCAGCAGCTACAGTTCGACTCTGAAGTTTGCAACTCATTTCGCTGATAGTGTGAAAATGGAGCATTATATAATCGAAGATGGTTTGAGGCTTTGCAGCTGAGACGTAGCAATAGACGGTGTGAAAAATGTGCAGCGTGGAGGTCTGAACGTACACACACACACAAGAGACGGTGTGGTAAACAGATGACTCGGGGCTTTTCAGCTGAAAGATAGTGTGAAAAAAAACGCCAATCTGAGGGCGCAAAGAGATGGCTGTAAATCCAACTGACTGGAACTGTGCGCCTGTGTGCACGCTGAGGATTTGTTTAGGTAAGTCTGAGCGAATGCTTTGCATGTGTGGTCCACCGCTATAAAAGGAAGACTTGTGCGTGTGTGTCATGCTCAAAATCTGCTTAATAGCAATTACTCCACCCTCCATTCAAACCGGCACATGCTACCACTCTGCCTTATTACTTGAGGCAATAACAGAAAGACTTTTACAACCTCTGACCCTGCTTCCTTTTTTCCATATGAACAGGCTACCCTCTGCCACGGCACACTCCGCAAGTCAAACCTCTCTTTCTTAGGAAAATACGAAAAAAAGGGACTGAGGAAATGAATTTTATTGCCCCATTCTCCCTCTGTTTATTGAGAAAGGCCCCACATTCACCCCCAGTAACTTCTGTGCGTCTATTACTGAGGAGGGGAAGGGGAAAATGAATTTTACAGCCTTGCTCCTATCTGTCTCCTCAGACACCTCCTTCCTCCCATCTGAAGTGGCACACTCCACCACACTCTTGCTTTCTCATTACTTAACACAAAGATTGGAAATGAATTTTACTGCCCATGCCCTTTCTTCTCTCCTCAGCACCGTCCTATAGTAACTCATCCACATGGCGCTTATTGTCTCTCTCCTTTGTAGCCTTAAAGAAGGAGAAAATCAATTTTACTGCACCCTCTCCCCTATAAAGTGGCACACTTCAGATTTTTTTCTTGCTTCTTTCTTTTCAACTTGTTAAAAAAAAAGAGGGGCCAAAATCAATTTTTGGCCCCTGCTTCTGTTTTACAGCCCCAGGCCCCATCCAAAGGAGTGGCACACTTCATCCTTCTGCTTCTACGGCACTGCTCTCTCTGAAAGGCTGATGGTGCATTAGCATACAGGTGGTGCCTTTTGTCTCTTTCTCCGGCACACTTCTGCTCTGTATATTGCCCATGTGTCCACTTTGAACGCCCGCCAGTGGAGGCATTGTGAAATGGTAGAGGGTATTAAAAGGTCACTTAAGATAACTGGCCCTTCTGGTGCCACGCCTCCTCCAACACCTCCCAAGGATGAGGTGAAGTCGTTAGCCTGAGACTGAGCTGCCCTTTCCCCACAGCCCATTCTGTATGAGTAGTACAGGGCGTGTAGGGGGAGTTTATCTGTTGTTTTAATCTTTGAAATACAATGTTTCAAGTACGGGCTCAAAATGAGAGCACGCACCAATGACCTTCCACCAAAATGTTTCAGAAAGACACTTTATTAGTGGAAGGATTTATTGCATTGGAGACATTCGTACAGTGCATTTTTTTATTGGAAGGTCACAGAGAGCGCTGGCCTAGGTACACAACTTTTGATTCCTCTCCTCCCCCAAGATGTGCACTGTTACCACAACCTCTTTTACATGACTACACACTTATCTGCCGCCCAGATGCTACTCGCCCCGTGTCCCCCCTGCCCTCACTCCTCCAGCTGCCTCGCTCCACTTGTGGCTGCTACTCCGGCACCCTATTCATTAACAGCTTCTTAATGCTCCCAGATGGTATGACTGTAATTTATGGTGGCCTCAGTAGTGAGCTTACGTTTGTTTGCTTGTGCGCGCGCGCGTGTGTGTGTGTGAGTCTGTGTATTTATCCATTAAATCTATGCATAGCAAGCAGATTTGTTTATATGTGTAACTGATTAGAACCGATGGAAAAAGCGTTATCTTAATTAGACTGCTCCCACAATTATTTGGATCCATTTTCCACACAACATTTGCGCTCGCTCAAGAGTAAACTTTGAGCACATGCAAATATGTTTGTGCTGATTTCCCTTTTCGTCCTTTGTTTGACTCAGGCAGCAGCACGTTTCACTGGAGGGCAGAGGGAGGACAGCGATTAAGGCACATATTTCAGGTTTTTACTTTTCGCCCTCAATGAGGGCTTTGTCAACAAAACGTTCCGCCTGGTGCCGCTGAATGAAGATGTCATGAGATCAAATGGAGATCTCCACACAAACATGTGTGTGCATGCCTGTGTGTTTATGTGCAACAGTTTGTGCGCATGCATGCACGTTGCAACTGACTGATGTTCCGTGCCCAAACCTCATCTTACAGATGCTGGCACGCTCACTCCCTCAGATAGCAGGAATATCGATTTCCTGCTTCTCTTCTGTTGGGTGAGGAAGGGTGGAGGAGGTGGTGATGGTGGTGGTGGGTGGGGGTTGCGAGGGTTACAGCAGATTTGCCGGCTTCCTTTTTATGCTAACAAAAGTCTGTTTCCTAGAAATGGGAAGACAACAAACAAACACATGGACGCTTCTCCTCGCCTAAACACAGAGCTTGCCCACTGTCAAAGCCCACCCGCAGTGTAATGTACACACACACACACACACACGCAAGCACGCACAGAGTCACATGACCATAAGCATGTGGACTGCACACACACAGAACGATCCATAGACGAGACAATCTGCTGTGTTAAGAGGGAACTTTC
Organism: Macroramphosus scolopax; assembly: GCA_901007825.1. Taxonomy (NCBI): domain Eukaryota; kingdom Metazoa; phylum Chordata; class Actinopteri; order Syngnathiformes; family Centriscidae; genus Macroramphosus; species Macroramphosus scolopax. Next base: position 6,924 of record CAAKHC010002275.1, on the reverse strand, counting down.
CCGTCCTTGACTCTTTGACCATGTCGCATATCCTGCACCCAGCTCTCCTGCTAGTCCGACGGAACTCCACATGAGGCAAAAATAACCCCTTGGAGAGCCAGTCAGCACTCACAGAGGCCCGCTCTGAAAACACAGGGTGCCCACATCGCCTGTTAGCAGCACCATTTCTATTTGCGGAGACGTGTACGTTGGGCAACAGTCAGGCTCCAGGGATGGAAACGGTGGCCTCAGAATGCAAAAGATTGTGGGAAAAGATTTTTAGGGGGTTGCCGGGTCTAACTGTTGCACCTTTGAGCACTTACCCGTAATTACTCCATTTGTGCACGACATTGCTAATGGTTGGCAGACGTGACAAACATATGGAGACAAGCTGAAGAGATTGATACGAAGGAGTGCTTACATGGGGACACACCAGTACCTTACCGGTTCAAGCTGCTGGGCTAGAACAACAGATGAAAATGAGCACTGGCGCTTTCCAGCAGACCTGTAAATACACGTATACACACAGATGTGCATACAGGTTGAGGGACAACACAGAAATCAAACACAGACGGTTGGATTTCTGTTAGCGTTTAGCGCTCTTTTTTAGCATGCACGGATCATCTGTCACATCCAAACACTCAAACACACACATGTGCGCACAGGCCAAGTATGTCCTCATCGCCAGCATGCGTAGATAAGTATATGTGTGTGTGAGTGTGTCCTCTTAGAGTCGACCACAATGCACAGCTGGCAAGGAGAGAGAGACACGAGTGTGTCAGTGTGGTCAGGTCAGGGGCCCTGTCTCTCTCCACTTTCACCACCATCCAAGTTCTCTCGGCCTTTTCCTCCTCTTGTCCTCCCTTGTTTTTTGTGTGTTGTCTTCCTCTCTCTTGGTCACTGTTTGGCATGTTCGTCCGTCTGTCTGCCTGGTTTCTCCAGACACTGGCCCTTCCCAGGTTTCTCCAAATGCAAATATACAAACACATGCAGCTGGATACGGAAATTTAAGAGAAAAAAAATAACAGGGCGCCGTAGAACTGCAGGGATTGTAGGATCGGAGAGACAAATACATTTGGCACAAACCAAATCTCAACTCGGGTTCTCACACTCTGAAACATCAGCCCACCAACCCTTAACTGGACATATCGGCTAACCACATTATAAATGCTCAAAGAAAACTGTGACACTGTGAGAGAAAACTCAAAAGACCACAGAAGACAGAAAAACAACTAATCTAAATGCAGTCATGGTTCAGGACAAAAGAGTTGGGATTTTATTCAACAATGTGCCATGATGGTTTCACTAAGGGACAAGACACACATTTCCTGGAATACTATTAGAGAGTCCATGTTCAGTCTTATTAGAAAACAGGCCTGTTTCATTTTATTTCATTAGCTCAACAATAGCCCAGAGACAATTCTGTACATATTTTATGGATGAAGCATCAATTAGATTCTGGTTGTTTTTCGCTCAGACTGTCCCTCAGGCTGGCTGAAATGCAATTTCTTCTTTAAACCTTTTACAAACTTTATTGACACGACAGAGAAATTTACTAATCAGATTAAAAGTGCTCTGAATTGCCGGTGGCGGTGTGTCAGCAGAAGTAAAATCAATGGAAATGGGTGTTCAAAAAACTAGTTCAATTTTGATTCGGGCCAAGTGTTAGTGTGCGATCAGTTGCAGACATACAGAACTGGGACACAAGCAACTGACATAACCTTTACACACATTGTGGAAATGATGGATTAGTGTCTATTTTGTGGGAAGAACTGTGTGAGTGTGTGTCTGTGTGCAGGCATTTGTATGAACATTAGTGCACATTTCGTGTGATTAAATGTTTCTTTCTCTGCATGCGTGTACAATTGATGGGCATGTTTATTGCCTGCAGCTCCTTTCCAGGCAGAACAAACACACCTGAGCGCATTCAGCTTGATGATAACAATCTTTCATCAAGTCTTATTCAGGTATTTAAGGAGCAGAGAAACGTGTGAGGAGGAGATCCCTGGATCAAATCTAATTGGTCCGGACATTTGGCTCAAAGCAGCATGAACGCCCATAAGAGACTCTAACTGTCAGTGTGCAATGGATTTATGTTCATCCAAGTTTGGTTTATTGTTTCTGGACTGGAGGGTGAAATGACCTTGAACAGAAATAATTGGTTGTGTATGGTCCACTTGTATTAGCTGGAGTACAAATGTTACTGCACGCATTCATAGACAGAAAGACGATGTGGTCAAATCCATATTTGGAGGATTTTGTCCCACATGGAGGAAAGACGTAATCAGCAACAATATGAGTAAATGTCAAACCTATTGAATGTACAAAGTAACCGTAATGACTAACAGAAAGCCAATATGATTGAGCATTCACGTTCACCGATTTTGGCATCATCGGCAATCATCATCAAAACGCAGAGCAAAAACCAGAAGAAAGGAAAGAACCGCATGATATTTTGGCTGAGGATGCCGAATGCATCGTGAAAAACAATGGCTTATCAAACCCATTCCCATGACTTGTCATGACAACAGAGTTTTCCCCCTTATGTCAAGTATGCCCTCCGGCTTGTTTACTGCCAGTATGAAATTCAATCTCAATCAAATCAAACAAGGGAAGCCTTGTGTGGCGTATCTTTGAGGTTTAGCCCTGACGCTCTACCTTCAGGTTATTTTGCTCCACCTAATGAAGGGAGAAAATGACAGATGCGCCGAACGTCTTTCACAATCAGGAAATACCATGAAGGACAACTGCAGAGCTGTGACAGCGAGGTGCAGGGATTCCATATTAAGTCATTGCTGCTGGTGATACTGGTTTTGAGGATGACTCATCTCAGGAGTGACTAGCTCTCAAGGCTGCTTTCTCAGAAACCATAGGGAAGTAGAACGCTGCGGTAATAACAGGCACCCCGAGCCAATACAATCACAAATATGTTAAAGCAAGGAAATACAATCCTCAGGAAGTGGACTTCCCTCTGCGGTTGAAGTGAATCTTTAGTGGTGTCGGACATCCAAACAACACCCTTCGCTGCAAAGAAAACACTGAACTGTGAGACTATCTGATGACAGCTCAGGGCAGACAATCATTTCAGATATTCCTTCAGTATGTACGTTAAAGGAATAGTTCATCGTTTAGTTTCTTCTTGGCAGATGGAAGATTGATGGAAGAATAGAAAACTTTGCCATAAAAAGTATTCAGCCAATCAACTCTTCCTTAAAAAATTATAATTTTGAAACGTTATTATGTTTGTAAAGAGTTATGACTTCTTTGGGACTCAAGCTTAAACTTGTGACTTGCTTGAGACTGTCTGGACTTGGGAGTTGATTTTGACTTGAGTCTTAACAATGCACGACAAAAACATCTGACATTTGTGTGTGAAGCTACCAACAGCTGCTGTAAGCTAAAATAAGCTAGGCTAAGCTAAGCTAGGCTAAGCTAAACTAAGCTAAGCTGAGCTAAGCTGAGCTAACCAACTGACCAACTGGTGGCATCTTGCTATAATTTCTTTAACCTCTTTCACCAAATGATCAGCAAATGAAACATGTGGGGCGAGGCAGAGTCAGGTAAGTTTGGATTTCATTGAATTGATGTAAATAGATAAAATATTTAAATTACTGAGATCCATTTTAGTCCATTTAAGGCTCCATCAGGACCAACACAAAATATTATTGTCTCTAGGTATAAGTTTTGAACAAAATAGAATAAATGAGAGTATTCTAAGTTTCCTTTTCTGTGTTTTACGGTCTTTGGACTGTTAGCAACCAGGCTAGAAGCATACAGCCTGCTATGAAATCACATTATGCATCATATGCTATCTTACCTGCAATACATCTTTAGCTACACTTATCAGTGATCAACTGATATTATAACTAAAATTATACTGAGAGACAATAATGACCAAAGAACTGCAAAGCTTTGCAGGCTAATTCTAAGACGTGTTTTCGACACATCTTTCAAGGTTTAAGAGTATTGCAGGTTAAACGCTACTGGCTGCATGTATTTTTGCTTATCAAAGAGTTAACGCTTATTCTAGTGATGCACTCCAGAGCATCTGCTGAATACCTAAAATATGAAAATGCAAATGAACCTTAATCTCTTTCCATCCTCCAGCGAGTCTTTAGTTTTAATAGTCAAAATGACACATAGGTTAAGTCATCAAGTGGGATCATGGAGTGATAATCCTGGAGGAGAAATTATTGTTTGTTAATGAGGACCGCATACACTTAATACCCACATTGGCTGGCCCAAGGGCCATCAGCAGTAGGCCAACGTGACCCAGTTTAAATCAACAACTGACCCAGTTCTTCTGCTTGACCTGCTTAACTGGAACATGGTGCGGAGGGCTAACGGCGTAGTCACAGTTGCTATGAGCTTTGTTCACTGTTTTCATTCTCTGTCCAAACTAGTGATTCAATGTTAATGCACAATAAATCAGACATGGTGAAAATGAGAATAAAAGGTTGTTCCCGAGAGAGACCCGTGACTGCGAGCAGGAAGTATCCCTCGCAGTATATGAAGCCAACACATACAGCGAATGTAGATAAGCATCGTAATTATGTAATTAATAAATGTGGGTCATACTTATGGAATGATTGTGGAGATCTCATCCTGACTCTGAATGAGGTTTCTGATAAACCTCAGGGTAAAAAGCACTGATTGGGTTTTAAAAGAAAATATCTTTTTAAATAGAATAGTCTTTATGTGATTTTAGGGGCCCATTCTCTGTCTAGGTCACCTAATAACAGGGGTTTGTCAGGGCCCATGGCGTCTGATACCCTTTTGCGCCCTTATGAGATGCAGCAGGATGTCCATTACCTCTAATGTAAAGCCTTCACCATCGCTCCAACCAGCTCAGAGCAGCTGCCTCGAACCGCCAATACTGTTTTGTTTTTGTGCCTAACCCTAACCGAAACTGCTAGCGTTGACACATCATGAAGTGGTTTTGGAAAGTGTTATAAAGCCTTTCGGTTCACTGTCACCATTGTCTGGTTGCAAGTGACGCACTTGCTGTCGCAGTTTGAACTCATTGCAAATTAGAAACTAGAGGCTGCAAACGGGAATCAATCACTCCCACTGCAAAGTCTGATGAGCTGCATATTGATGCCAAAAGCATGTCTGTGTTAACATTTGTTATTCGAAAGCCTGCTGGATCACACGCAAACGTCAGGGAGTGCCTTGTGATTCAGTATGACACGAGGGGAGCGAGAAAGCATCATTATTCGACGCTGTGGGATGATGAAGATTCTCCCAGCAGAGCGAGAATTGAAAGCAGTTTGCTTCAGGAAGGTGCTATGATAACCTCCACTCCCTACATGGTAAATGATGAAGAAGAAAAGGTTGTCTGCAAAACAGCTATTGCAGAGCGTGACATCTGTGTGCTTTGTCATATCTGTGAATGACACCTTGTTTATATTTTTCGGCGCTCCGTGCTGTGAGTATTTTAGACAGCATGTCAGATCCTGCAGAGCTTTTCACAACATCTGTGTCCAGTTACTGTCTGCTGAATGCATGTACATGTTTGATAGACATCTGCTGGAAGCTACAACCTGCAGCTGAGAGTGTCTTGACGAGGACATAACCTCCAAGAAGATGCATATCTGCAGATCACTATGTGCTGCCTTACAACAGCCTGAGTGTTTAATATGAAGTCATAAATCAGACACAATGGGACTACTGCTGATGAAATTATTGCTTTCAGCTGTGTGAGGAAGTATCAGAAGTATTAGTTACTTGTAGAAGTGTCGAGGTTTGTTATGGAAACAGATTTATGTCAGTGAAGAAAAAAAACTGAAACGGCAGATCTAGTTATGAGAGTGAGCTGTTAGCTTTGGAGCAAGAGCCAGAGGAAAGTCCGAGGTTGGAGTCGTGGTTCTCTGGAGGAACACGTAACTGCATCGGTGGGCAGAGAAGGGTGTAGAGTTGTGCAGACATGAGTATATTCAAGTAGACTAATTGAGTGGTTACACTGCAGGTAGGAGGTGGATTCCAAACTGAAGAGGAATGTATGACATTCAGGGAAACACTCGTATTTGTCTAGTGGCCCAAAACTCTAATATTTGATAACACACAATAACTTTTCCTATAACACAACACTATGCATAACACGACTTCTTTTTGTGGCTTTACCAACATATGGCTCTAATAATCTGCACAAGAGGGGTCTCCATCGGCACTAATCTTCAGATTATAATAAATTTAAATTACCGAATGAAAATACTCCATATAAACACCTCATTCCCAATTAAAGGATCAATATGATTTAAATATAAATATAAACAGTTGACCTGAAATCTCCCTCGGCAATGATTTCAATAAGAATGAAAGAAAAATGTGTGTGTTTAAACCCAGTTATAGATAACGTATCCGAGAATCACTTCAAGAAAAAGACAACCAATCATTCGGGTCTTGAACACTCCCCGACGAAGAAGGCTCGTAAAATGTGGGCACCAAGGTCCATGGGATGGTGATGTCATTTCCAAAGGAAGAGGTTAGTGAAAGCTTGGCGAATTAAATCAGCTATAAGAAGCTGATATAAACTCAGTAAACAACCTGCCCCCGACCAGGTTACATTAGCAGCATAAATTACCAAGGTGATCACCGGGTTCAAAGAGGGTCGTTTACGTCACATTGTAAATCCTGGCTGCACGCTCAATATACCTCGCTAACCCACATATCACACTCTGTGTAACTACCCTCAGCACTAAGTCAATCATTTGAGTTCTGTCAGTGGATGTGTCAGGTGGGTCGGGGCTTGATTGGATCAGCTGATGGGATGCTCTAAACTTTACACTGCTGTCTTTGTTTTAAGTCAGACAATTGAGGACGCTCAGGTCATGTGTGGTCAGCCACACTGAATTATACCCCCGGTACAGTACCTTTGTGTGCAGGCAGAGCACAGTTACATGAGAAGCTGCTGCATGAAAGCAGGGGGATGCAGCTGGTCTGTCT
>CAAKHC010002273.1:104197-115235 GCA_901007825.1 Macroramphosus scolopax | reverse complement strand
TTTTTTCTTCTTCTTTTTTTTTTTATTTTTATATTTTTTTTTTTTTTTTTTTTTTTTTTTTTTTTTTTTTTTTTTTTTTACATAAGCCATATGATTTCTTTCTGCCCGCTTCCTGCTAGGGGGCAAAATATGTAAATCCCTTCAGATTTATAACACTCCTTTTCCTTTCAGTGTTCATATGCTTCTACTGTGGTGTATTATTATTTTCAAGGGTTCTCAGCGGGACATAAAAGGATCATAAGTTATTCTTCCACCTGACAGAAATATTTCATTCTGCCTCCGTTTCAAAGACGGACCCAAGTAAAAGTGATAATGACGTGATTTATTATCATTTAAATGGACGAGTGTGAAATGATTGCTTCCGATGGAGCTTCATGCGACGCTGCACATGAAACAAAACATAATGCTTATAACAAAGTGAAGATCCTTTCATGTGACAGCATCGTGTGCTCATTAGATCAGTTGTAGAAACATTTTTTATGTTTACAACTGGGCTTCATTCATCCGAAATACGTCAATAAGAGTTAAACGTACAGGACGTCATTTTCCGCCGCTAGATGTCTCTACGCCGAGACAACAACAAAATATAGTTTGATGATGTGGGGAAGTAGCGTGGGATTACAGAAGCTGTTGTCTTCACTGTTAAACAACCACCATGATATCTGAGGTCAAAAGAATCATTCTGATTAATAACTTTTAATGAATAACATGTTTACATATAAGCCTGGTGGCTGAATGGGGTATTACACATTTACATGCGACCCAATGAAACGATCGATTTCCTTCAACATTGTTCTAGAAACATTTGGGATTATCTAAGTATCTTCCACAACATATATAACATAGGATTTGTTGGGTTTTTTTTGGTTTTACATTTTAACGCCAAAATCTTGCCTACTATGCCTTTAAATTCTGTTTATGAGAAAGTTCCTTCTGTTTAAAGTATTGCACAGCTTTTAGGACAACTTGTTAATTACTTGTGTTGATTACATTCAGCACCTATTGAGTGAAACTCTTATATAATACGGTGTTTATGTAGCTGTGCCGAACCTGAGGAGCTCTGGACTTGCTAATCTTTTTCTTTTCTTCTTGCCAGGGTTTTATTTTTCTTTTTTTCACCGAGGTCTAGGATTCAGTGGGATACATTGGCTCGAGCAGAAAGACCTCTAAAAGGCATGGTGTTAAAGAGCTCTGATCTGGGCCATGACAGCTTAGTCCAATCAGCCAGTTCAACATGCTGGTTTGACTGTCACTTTCAATTTTCACATGACCCCTTGGTCTTAGAATGGGGGAGAAGTGGCAGAAAGTAGAACTGAAAGCTCATATTATTGATCTGACAGCTTCACTCATCTGAAAGTAATGCAAAATGCGGTTTATATTTATACTCTGTCCAACTCTCGAGCAGGAATCAACTCTATTTCCATGTTAGTTGCTGAGGCAACATTTGTCAACATGCGTATTATTTTTGGACGACTAATTGAGCAGATGTAGCTGAAAGAGCGGCGCCGAATGAGAAACTCGTTCACCAGCTGCTTTGCAACACAGTTTGACTAACTGTTGTTCAGACAATAAAACAAATGGGAGAAACCAGATTATATATCACGTCACGGATGAAGTGACCAGCAGGTGAATATGCAACATATTTTTTTTTTAATTGTGAAACATTATGAAAACACCCAGTTTCTGTGGTCGCATGTGCATGACTGATATTCTCAATTTCCTCCCCGAAATGTTTCATCCGCGCCAGATTTATGCTCATGTAGGTCATAAAAGAAGAGTGTTATCAGCGCTGGTGGATGTGGTCATTATCAGACATGGTGCTAGACAGGAGGGAGGGGTTCATTGTTCACTGTGCGACGAATGCCCAATGACTGAATAAGGTGTGTTCATTGTTTATTCTCTCTGTGTGTGAACACGCCACGGATTCCAGTTTGGGGTTTTTGTTATTGTGATTTTACTACATATAATCCGGCGGAAAATACTATCATTTGTAAAAAAAAAAAGGGAGGTAAAGGACGGAACCTGAAATTGCTGGATCGCCTCCCACCAGGAAAAACAACCACAGTGTTTTGTCATTTTTGCCTAAAGACTATAAATGAATGATTGTGGTTGGTTTTAAAACATGTTATCTGATCAAATGGAGGGACGAGAACATCTGAGATATCTCCCAAGGGTACATAAAAGTTGTACATTATAGACATTAATAGATGAAAGCTTTATTAATGCACATGCAAGCTTTCTTTTATCCCTCGCTTGCTTTAGTCTTTTATCTCAGCCACGTCTCGTCCGGAGATGTTCCCATGTTTTGTCATAACTCCGGCGGTAAACACGAAGAGTTGAGTGATGGAGCAGTAAAGGTTTGTTGTTTTTTTTTTTTTGGTATAATCCTCACTTCTTGTCCCCTGACTGCCCTCCTAATCCCTTGGCATGTGTTGGTGACATCATATGGCGACTGGCTCCAAGTTTTCGTCCCCCTGCAACTGTCATTAACTCTGAACTAATGAATAATGACTGGGAGACTCGCTGGCTCCCAACGCTGACCCCGGGTATTATTAGAGTGACCTCGCTTTGGCTTGACCAAAAAACCTTTTTGATATCATTGCTGGAAGTACACTAGGAATGATGGCCTGGCCGCCGGTGGGGGGACAGCAGAGCATTACACATGGGGGGGGGGGGTGGGGGGGGTGATGCCGTCAGAACCACCGGCGTCGTGTAAACCAATACTTTGCTCCCATCGCTGGCTCATGAATACTTAATTTGAGAGCAAATCCAGAAATACCCGACTCACAAGTCGCCTGACCTCTCTTTACCAACAACGCACAATATTTGGGTTTAGCCGGGTGACATGGTCAGACGACATGTCCCACTGCAGAGGAAGGCCATGAGGGACTCTCGTCGCGGCTAGCTGTGTGATATCATCTGTGCAGAGAGAGGAGAGCATCAGTCAGGTGTGGCTGTGTGGGAGGAAGTGTCTCCATATGTCTCAGAGACGGATCTCATGCAAACACGCCGCAAATCACATGCAGATTTGGATCAGAAGCTGCAGACAGACGATTTTTTTTAGAAGTTAAAATGGTCGAAGTAACTGAGACTTGAGGAGGATGTTGCACGTAACTACAATATTTAGCTTCTTTTGCATACAAGTAATTATATTCTATAGTGTCAAACAAAGTAAAACATTCAAATGCATGTTTTAACACTACTGTAATGCAGCAATACTAAAGTAATACTAATAGTAGTAGTGGCAGTAATAGTATATTAATATAGCGAATATTCTGCATAACTTTTTCCTTTAATTATTTATATACATTTTTATTTAAATAAATAAAACCTGTAATGCAGGACTGTTATTGTAATAAACACACACACACAGTCATACACACAGAAGGTGATGTACACCAATGAAGTAGAAGTATAAAACATTATTAGTATGGCTATTAACTTTGCATGGGGACGCTATGAACACTGAGGAGGAGGAGGAGGAGCCTTCACTAAGAAATAAAGCTGTCCTCCATATAGTCGTAATTACAGAGCAGCCAATAGGAAATGAGAATTTTATTTTAAGGCATGTTTTGCACGCCTACTGTGTCTGTTTTAAACTCATGAGATCAATAAACGACTGCATGCATGAATAAATATGACAGTGCCACGCTGTCACTCCAGTGATGGACAGACTGTCTCCATATGAACAATGACAGGGACGTATGGAAGCTGGAGCAATTTAGGGCGCGCGGAGAGCGCGTAAATACCTGAGATGAAAGGTGGACATGAGCCCGGCTGATGTAATCAGCGCTGCCACGTGGAGGGCCCTCCATCATTACAATCTGGAGATTGCAATAAAAGTTCCCAGAATTGCACCCGAGCAGCCCCAATCTCGACCAATAGAAAATCACAGCCTCTGATCTCAATCCCAATTGAGACACATCCCAGCAGAATGTCTCAGAAATTAGACCTACTTGGTGTGTCCATGATCCCGAGATGGACAGATAGAGCAGGTGCTTCCCCTCTCCCCGCGCGGGCGGCGATCGATAAGGTTCACTGGAGCTTTGTTATTAACAACAGTTTGTGTAGGTTTTACACAGCCTCGCATCAGCATAGGGACACATTAGGGCGCAATTAAAGGGGAAGAATTAGTCGTGACATTTAAGTCGTTGGGCTCGTTTCAAACAGCACGACGGGACCGGACGACCTCTGGCCGCGCGGAGGGACACGAGGACGAGGGGAACTTGAAATACTGCAAAACAGTGCAGAGCTGCAAGAGTACCGCACTGTTTGTAAAAGTACTGCGTGTGACACGTGAGAAATAAAAAAATAATAAATGGAGAGAAGGTTTAAAGGGCATTCCGTCGATTCACAGCAGGGGATGATGAAATAATTCATGGGAATCAAAATATATATATATATTAAAAAAAATAGAGGTACCCAAAAAGATAAGCTTTTTTTTTTTTTTAATAAGCTTAGACATCAAGACTGATTTTCTCAGATTTAACAGCATCTTTTAATGTTGTAGAGGACCACAGATTCCAATTCCATATATTTCCACTTAACTATAAATAATACTACAAAATAATAATAATAGCAGTAATACAAATAAATACAATAATTCCCATAAAAATGTGTATTATTATTATTATAATAAATAGCTGCTACAGTATCAGTTGCGCAGGAGCCGCTTTAAGAGCGCATGTGGGTGCAGCAGCAGCAGCAGCAGGGAGAGCTCCGATAATTCCCAGCGTGCAGGAACATTTCCTCAGGCAGGAGTTCCTCTGAACCGGTGCCTTGTTCCACAATGCGTGGAAATGAGTCGTGAAACACGGCGGACACGGAGGCAGCAAACAGCAGGTGTAATGTTCGCCCGGCACCTGTCAGGACTCGGATGCTGCTGACGAGCGGACGACACAAGACAAGGAGCGTGTGAACGAGTGGGCGATGAACGTGTCTGGATTTGACCTTCCACGCACAGTTTAAATGTGATGAGGAAAGCCCGCATGGGCCCCCAAGGTGACCGCGGTGATAGAAATCATCATCAGGACGGTTATTATTGGCCGCGGTTTATGATTGGCTGCCTTTTTTTTTGCTAACAACAATAATTGGATCACATCTCATCTTTCTGCGGCGCAGAAAAAGCGTTCAGCTTCGGAGGATGGAAGCAGTTTGTGAAAAGCAATGATGGATACTATTGTCCAAAATTTGACCCTCTATTAAGATCTCTTGGCAGCATCTGGATCCTGTCACCATGGAGGAGGACAAAAGTCATTTCAACATACCAAATCCCCTCTTTTTAAATGCCTCCCCCGCCAATAAATGGATGGAGTCCAGCCCTGAAGCTCAATCTCTTCTTTTATCACTCACATTTCCACCTCTCAGTCCTCCCCTTTTGTTTTGCAGGTGTCTCCAATTACCTGGTAATTTGTCTCTAATTTTGGCACAATTCTTAATAAACATGTTTATCCCCCCTAAAACCAAAGTGAGTGAAAATCTGAGCATGAGCAAACACATAGTGGGGACAATCTCCTCTGCTGTGCAATTAAACAACATGCTGATTTTTTTTTTTTTTAATTCAGTGTAAAATTATTGAAGCCAAGAGAGAAGTGAGGGGTGTCTCTCTTTGATATATGCGGCTTTGGGTGGCATTTCATTATGAATTTTCTTGGCGAAAAAAATAAGTGCCGAGGACCAGTCGATTCAACACAGACACCAAGAGTGAAGGAGTGTTGCTAAGAGACGGGGATGCTGCAAAACTTCTATCAGGAGCTTGACTCTGACCTTATGCAAATTAGCTTCTACCAAATCTTTTCTGTGAAAGCGACAGCGGTGTCACTAATACCTGGCCCTAAAAAAAAAAAAAACACTATCTTCCTCTCTGAATGCAAAATGCACTTTACGGAGTGTAACAGTGCAACGATTGGAGACCCCCACACTCATAAGAGCTTTAATTGAAAAAAAGAAAAGAAAGACTGGACGTCTAAATGAAGTGTACCAGTGAAGACGAGGTTGCTGCCATAAACCTTTAATTGAATTTATTCTGTCTGGTATGGACACTTTTTTCGGGGGGGACGAAACTCTGAGAACTTCAGTGAAATTTAGTACCTGACGTGTTTCCAAAGATTTCCTTCCTCATATGACAAAAGCATCTTGTTACAGATTAAACTGCCTTTAATAAAGTGTAAAACCTGTAAACTGAAATCTATTGACAAACCAGAAACATGACATTTGGCAGGCGACGTCTCGCAGCATGATTATTCACATGTGAGACATCAACACGGTGCCACTTTCTTGACCTGCGTGTCATTTAACACAAGAATGATAATGATGGTTGGGAGAGTGGGTGGGTGGGTGGGGGGAGTAGGGTGGGGGGGTTACATGGATGGAAAAGGGCTGAGAGGTTGTGACCTGTGGAAAGGTCTGTATCAGGTCCATCTGAAGTGGACGCTGATAATGGCCTTTTAGACATGCCAGGTTTGATCCCTTTACTGCCGCGGAACGAAAGTCAATCAATAGTCGGAGCAGGTCGGTGATATGAGGTTACTGTATGAGCAACTAGTGAGCAGCCGGCAGCAACATCAGCACGCCGCTTAATTGGCCGGACGTTGGAACAGGGGTCAACATGAGACGCGGAGAAGACCCAGGTATCAATAGGAAAAAATGTGATAAGCACCATGTCGTTGAGCGCTAAAAATTAAATCAATCGCATATTGATTGTACGTTAGGTTATTGGCTCTTTATGCAAAAAAAAAAAAAAAAAACATCTAGAAATTTTGATCACAGCGTGCACTTCACAGATTAACTTGTGAGTGCAATAAACACAACTTCAAGGCACGGGCGTAAATGAAAGCTAAGTGAAATATAGATCCCTTTCCTCCTGTGGTTCTTCACGTTATGCACAGAAAGACAGAGAGGGAGGGAGAGGGAGGGAGAGAAAGGGAGGAAGCAGAGAGAGAGATAGAGAGCGCAATACACTAGCGCGTTCAAAGCCAACCTTGTCAATAGTACTCACAGTGGGCTAGGGGAGTGTAATAGCACTTCCCTGATTCTACATTGATATCATATAATCCAGTGTGCCCTGTTTCAGTATCATATTTATCTAACCTGCTGGGGGACAGGGTAAGGGGGACAGTGTCCCTGCTGCTAGGAGCAGACACATTACACATTGGCTCATGTATTCTTATTGATTACTCCCACCCCACAGCCCAGGGACCATAATTTAACTCAGCAGGCACTACAGTTAATACTGGAATTCAAACATTCTATCTACACTTCAAGAGACAAAAACAATTGACACTTTAAAAATGTGCAGGGCCTCTCTAAGTGGGATCTGAAGGGAATGGATCTCCATTTCTCTCCCTCTCTCTCTCTCTCCCTCCCTCCCTCTCTCGCTCTATAACCCACTCCGGTGCTGTGCAGTTACCGTATTATTTCCGGGAGGAACGGACGACGGGCTTTAAAAGAGTTGCAATGCAGTAAAATAAAAGAGATCATTCTAAGAGGGGCAAATATTTTGTAATGTTATATTTATTTAAAAATATTTTAATTATTTTTGACTTCTCAAATCTGTGGATACAATAAAAAACAGAAAAATGATCAGAAATGATGGAAACTTTTCCTTTTCCACTGTAGTCTCAGTCCTCTCTGATGTGTGTGTGTGTGTGTGTTTCCTTGTTAACTGTCCGTTCGTGATCACGGAGCCCCGTCAGCGGCGTCCGGTGACACACATGTGAAGAGAGGAGGAGACAAACATTAAAACAAGCCAGGCAATGTCAGTGGAATGAAAGCTAGTGGGGGCGATGGGGGCAAAAATCAATATTAATAGAACCATCACAGCCTTTCTCAATATCATGCAGCTCTTTTATTTTTATTTTTTACTAAAATCACATTAAATTGGAGCCACGTTTTTTTTTTTTATTGTTAAAATTTTCAAAGAACCACAGAGCACGAATTATCTACACAAACACACCGAGAAGAGGAATAATAACAGGAATAAAATCCACTCTGTAATGTTGTTTAATGAGTCTGTTTACTGACAATCTACTGCAATCCAATTAATGAAGCCAAAGATGGAGAAACATGCAGTGCAGATGTTCAGCCTGAGGTCTCTGCATGCAGGTTGGGAAACTGATCCAACCGGACTCCTTTTTTTTTATTTAGTTGTTTTTAAAGGGTGAATGTGCCATCCGAACCGCTGTGCTTTTCTAAAGCTAAAATGAGCATCAGTGGGGATTAATATGCATTAATTAAATTGACTCTGTTTCCTTTAATGAGAGGGAAAGGATTTGATGTTAATGCTGTTGATCTCACGGAGGCTTCAATCCACCTAATTAACCAGTATTTCGGCAACACACATAAATAATCAATATAAAAGGGGATATTTCATCACTGCTATGAATCCGATATTAAGATAATTAATACACGAGCTAGCTCATCTCGGCGATGACAGGAATATTCAGCTGGAAAACATTTCGCTTTCGCTGGGGAAAAATAAAAAAGGGTGTTATTTTTATCACCCGATGTGAGTGGAACTGTGGCAGCTCGCTGTTGCCTCCGTGTGCTGTGAGATAGAGCGTCTGCAGAGGGCCAGAGTGCAGACTCCAGAGATCCATCCATCTCAATCTGAGGCTACAGCTGACACCTTACAAAGAGGTACAATTAATAAGGGCATTATCCAGCGGTAGGCAACAATAGAGTCCTAACGCAGAGACACCAACCTCAGGAGGCCCGCGGAGGAGGAAAAAGGGAGTGTGTGTGTGTGTGTGTGTTTATGGGTGGGGGAAGGGTGAGCCAAAGTGCTTGAAAATGGGACGCATTACAACCAATGTCTTCAGAACATGAATTACAATCTATTATAACTGAGCCTTATGATGGATGGAACCGGCTGCTTTGTGTGCTAAAGAGGCCACTTGCAGCAGCTCGTCCTGCCCTCTGCGGCAATATTACAAATATTCTACTTTAAATTGACCAAAGTAAAATGTATATATGCATTTGTGGTAACACAGCTGAATGAGATGTAAGAAAGCATCATCACAGAAGCTCGTTTGTTCGACGCCAGACGTCCACATTATGAGCAGAATACCTGAGATATCAAATACAGCCCAACTGATAATGGAGCTCTCATGAAAGTGTCCTATTAGTGCGGGTTGAGTGCAGCCCTATGGTTCACAGGGGAGAGGGCGGAGACGCCGCCGCACTGACATTTACAGCAATCCAGGAGTTGTTTGTGGTCACTGGACTGGAGACAAACGCTGAACCCAAAGGTCGCGGGGGTCAGGGCTAAATTTCATCCGCGGTAGAGGTCCCTCTGTTGGAGAAGACAAACAGATAAAGCAGCTGAGGTGTGAAGTGCTCCTGCTGTCGTGGAAATCAATCAATCGTAATGTATAAACACAACCCCGGGACCAAAGGAATACGGAGCAAAATAAACATCGGTATAAGAATTGTAAAAACAATAAACACGAGCGGATCGAGATGAACCGGCGTGTGAGACGATAGTCTGTGAATCGTGAATAAAAACCTGTAATCACTTCTACGTCTGTTCTGGTTTCTGCGAGTCAAGAGTCCTCCACAGTGATCTTTTTATATTTTCCTGCTCGTTCCGCGGGGAGAGGATGAGCTTGGTTATGGATTAACGCTGTGATCAATAACAAGATAGGACTCCGGCTCTCTAAGCTGAGGAAAATTAATTCGAAATGCTGTCAAACTCTTATCGACCTGCAGCCGGGGGTTGCTTTCATCGCAGGTAGTTGATAATCCACCAATATTGTGATGAGCGGCTAATCTCTCATTTTAAATATGACCTCCACTGCACATAATAAAAGTTAAGACTTGCCGTCCATTTGTTGGCCGTAGCGGCGCCTCTGTTTGCCGTTCATCTGCGTCGAGTGCTAATCTTCCTCTCAAAGTCGGAGTCAATTAAACAGCCTAAATATCTTGATCAGTAGTCGAAGCTGAACGTCTTTCACTGGAATTCCAAGTTTATCTGTGGTGTTATGTATTCGCTCCCTGTTGCATCCTGTGACATCATGTTTGGTGCCTTAAACAAGAAGGAATAGATGTTGTAGTGCACCGGATTATTGCAGCAGAAATTAGGCTAATCTGGACCTTCCGGGAACAGGAAGGGGAACGTGTCGTCCTCCGTCTGTTGACAAATAACTTTCATGGAGGATGATGTGTTTCATCAGTCTGCACGTGGACCGCGTGTTATCCGGGGCGTGTTATCGACGATGCATCTCGGTCACCTGCAGCCAAACATGATACACCAACCTTAATCATCCAAGAGCAGAACCGCGACAGCAGTGTTGTGCAAGTTTGAAACGTGAATCCCAACAAAGCAGGTTAATTGGTGATCAACACAGTGTAACTTTAATGAGGCCCTGCTGCCCACGGCCTGGCCCGGTTCACTATATGGGACTTTCTCCTGACTGCTTCCCCTTTTTCTTTGATCTTTGTTTGCTTTTTCCACTGCCGGGACCGTCATTGTTGGTTTTAATTACTCCGCCACCAAATGGCACAGATGAAAGATAGGTGTCTGTAATTAATAACATTTCCATAAATTTGAATCGCTAACCAGTCTCATTAGCCGCAGCCTTTTGTCTTGACTGAAGTTCTCATGTAATCTTTTTCCAACTCTAACTATACAGAATAACATTGCTTGATATCGCTTGATATACACCATATTTGCTGATAATCCCGTTTTACTGTAGGTGATTAAACGCAGCACCTAGTGCAGCGTCCTGCTCCGACGACGGAGGTCGACCTGAGGAAAATGCCAATTGTTGTATTAAATCCTTATTAAAGTCTTTTCAATTAGTCGTTTAAGAGGAACCCTCTATTGCAACTCTGATCCATAATCAAATCGAGGAAGAGCTCATCTTTGATCATGTGCAATCAGGCTGCGCGGTAGATCTCCGGGCCACAAACTAAATGAGTTGTAATGCTGCTGGCACTTCATGGTTGGATGGTAGTCAGCTTGGCAGTAAGAGAGCTGTGGTGTACTCACATGACAAAAAAGGACAGTTACACAAGGAGGGGGGGGGGGGGGGTTATG
>CAAKHC010002273.1:48753-101396 GCA_901007825.1 Macroramphosus scolopax | reverse complement strand
CACAATGTTGCATTGGGATACAGCATTCAGCTTAAGCCAACTTATCAACTACATTCAAAGCACATCCATTGAGCTATGTGGGGAGACTTTTTGCAGATCTATTAAGAATACTCTTATCTGTATTTAGCATATGCTGTGTATGTCAGTGCTGGCAGCTTTAGACGGATTTACACTCAAAACACCTCAAGCCATTCTTGAGCTGAAACGACTGATAACATTCGGAAACTTCTGCAGACAAGCAGGTTTTACAAAAAGATAAATTCATTCAACATACTGTTATATCATTTTATTTACTTATTGGTGTTTTTTTTGGCGCTCAGTGGCTTTTCAGCTTTGCCCTTTTTTCTGCAGTGGTTGTTTTATTTTGCTTTCAGAAATAATACTGCTTTCTACCTGCATTGACATAAAAGCTGATTTTAAATATTTAGAGGAAGATAATATATTTATTTATTTGTTCCTTCAATGGAATCGAAGGGAAAAATAAATAGCATGAAATCACATTTTATCAAGGTTGACACAAGTTGCAATTTAGTAATCACTTTTTTTTTTGCTGTTAAGTAATAAATTATGACTTTTTAATTTATTTTATTTTTAATTTAGTTTTCTTAAGTCAGTTTGTAAAAAAAAAAAAAACTTTGATAAAGGAAAAAATTAAAAATACAGCCAGTTGAAAAGAAATGATGTTGCTGGAAATGATAGAATAGAGCAGGAAAAACCTTATTTAAATAACCTTGGCGTGGGTCTTTCAGTACGTTTCAATGGGAAGTCCTTTTAAAGAAAACGCTGCTGCTGCAGAAAAAACTCTGTTTTCTCTCCTCACAGCAAACAAGTCTCGTTTGTGCACCAGTGGAATTATTTATATATTTACTTCAACTAAAATGTAATTAAAACAAGATTTCATAAATATACCAATTCATTTGGGGATTTTTCATGTTGTACAAGTTATTCAAATATATATTTATATTCAGGCTGCAAAAATAAAAATAAATCAAAAGAAACATTCAAAACTAAAATTTCTCCTGATCTGGTTATTTTTCCAGGATCAGTTTTCTTGTTCTAACATTTGCTACATTTCTCTTTTCTAAATCTTTTCAGTTGCAAGCAAACCTTTATTTAACTCTGCTCTCCAGGCTGTAGAGGTTTGGCCTTTGAAGCGATTGAGAAAGAGTTCGGTTATTCAGGCAGCATTCAGTGCTGAGAACTGAGACTCCAAAAACAGCAGTATCCTCTCGTACCTGTTGAGAACACTTTCATCCTTAATGGGCTCGTTAGCCACATTGTTAATTGAGTGCTATTCAGGCCATCATCAAAGATAATAATAATTGTTTACTTACTTCTCCAAAATAGACCCAAGAGCGGCTGTAATGCTGCTGCCTTGGAAGCTATATATGTTTATAAAGGGACTTATATTAGTGAAAGAAAACAGCAATAATCACTGAAAGTCTTCACACAGAACAAAAAAATGGAAGTTTAAAAAACTGCAGTTCAGTTAGATTTAACAGTTGACTTTCTTAAAACAAATTAAAAATAAACATCAAAAATGTCATTAATTGTAATTGTAAAATTAACACTTTCATTACCCTGGAAAAACTTTTTTGTCACCTTATCACACCAAATAAAGTCATCTTAGATAAAGTGAATTATTTAAAGGGCAGTTAAAAAAAAGAGTGAAGTGTGAGGTTTTGGAAATAAATGTAATAATACTGATAATACTACTAATAATACTAGCAATAAAATAACAACAACAATAATAACAAAAATATTATTATTATTAATAATAGTAATATTATGAAAGCTCCATGTATTTCTATATGTAAGGACATACATTTTATTTTCTGATTCCTCGTCCTGTAAGTTTCCTCCTCCCACACGCTGCTGCCATATTAGTGGATAATGGGATCCGAAAATGGAAGCTAACTCATTGGAATTAAATTTATCAGCATGTGCTCAGAGGTAATAAGCTGTCAGTTATAAAATGAAGATTTGTATTTAGATATATGATAGGAAGAAAAAAAATGAATAGGTAAAATAAATGAAGCTGCTTTACAACTAAATTACTTATTTGGAGCCAACGGACCACGAAGAGAATCACGATGATGACAATGATTATTGGAGATAATATTTTCCCTATGGAGGTGAAGATAGCGTATATGAAATAATTACGTAACACAGGCCCACAGAGAGTTAACAGGAGGGAGCGTTTGCAGAAATGTTTTGATGGAACGGACCAAACCTGGAGGTGTCATCAAACATTATAAAGAAATCTAATTAAGAGGGATGTTATTCAAAGATGCACTGATCATCACCACCAACTGCAAAGCTACATATATATTTATTTCCCCCGTAATATAACGAACCAGGCGCCTCTCTCCACCAATTTTAATCACCACGACAAACAACTGCTCATACTGCTAATTACGCCCTATTGTGCAAATAACAATAAATATATAAACTTATACGTTGTGTTTACAGCCCGGCTGTCTAAACTGCCCTTACTTGAAATACAGTCGCAGCGCAGTGGGGAAGCTGCATATCCATTTCAAACTGAGAAATTTCATCATAGCAGGATTTCTATTTTTAAAAGGCTGAGCTGATGAAAGCTGGTCTAAGTTACAGCCCAGCTCGGGGCGAAGGCAGCTGAATTTCAATTGATTAGGTACCCGTACGTGATGAAAGTTTTTTTTTATAAAGTGACACCCTAGTCAAAACATTTCAAAGGAAACAATCCCTGCTGTACGCCAGGATCCTGCGAATGTGCCAGAAAAACCCACATAAGAGAATTACAGCCGATGAACACAACATACATACATGTGACAGTAACTACCTTATTAATTCTTATTCTCTTTGTGTTCTGCAATAACTCATTTGTAAGTTGTCTAATAAATGTCATTTCGGAATTCAAAAAGTGACGTGAAGGCTGCAAATTGCTGTTATTTACCTGTTTACGTATCAAGGAAATATGAGATGAATGTGATTTATGTGAAGACCTGAAGTAGAATTTATTTATTTGGACTTCAAACTGCGGAATTTAAAGTGTTTACTATTTTTGCACGAGCGGTATCAGCGGAAAAGCTGCTGTAGGTTTTAATATATATATCTTATCTTATGCTAGATATGCGCTTTCATCAGAGCGGCGGCGAGTAAACAAGCAAAGAAAAGTGTATTAAAAATGCTGCGTCTATAGGTCTGATGTCTGATGCCTGCCAGATCATTAAAAAAAAAAGGAGAGGTGCTGTTATCAAATGCTCGGGATCAGCAATAGTGGTGGCACATCACTGAGATGAGGTATGTCTTCCATGGGGGCAACTTGAGGGCCTTTTGTGAATTTATAGAGCGCGATAAAAATCAGCTTCATATTTCTCCACGAAATCGGCTGATGAAAGCAGCCCGAGAGAGAATTACATGGCAAGAGTTTTGTCACCAGAGCCATCGGCTTTATAGGGCTGGAATTGAAAAGGTAATGAGAAAAGCCACGCTGCAGGTTGGCTGTGGTTAATAAGTCATCATGCCTCTATCTATTGTTAGTCGCGCGGACCCCAACAAGATTGTGTTTTCACCATACTTAATACTCTGCAGGCATTTCAATGGATATGATATATCCAGCAGAGTGGAGCTACTAGCAGCTACCAGCACAGACACCATTACACTCAGTCGTGTGATAACAGTGAACAAAGTAAAAAAAAAAATGAGACTGTTCTCTAGTTGCCTCTCTTTCTTGATGAATATGTGATTGCAATTAAGATATATGGCTTAACAGAAGCCAATTCTGGGGCATGGTAATTACTAAGTGGGAACTTACAAGTAAAATTCCACCCTCTCTGCACAACACGCAAGCGGACGCATGTTTGTGCGTGCGCGCAACCGCACATCAGTCAGGCGGCGGTCGACGGCGAGCAGATAAAGAGTGACGTAAACGCTGCGGTACACAGCTAACAGAGGAGGGTTGCTTGTCAGTTGTGTTTTTTCCTCCTTTCTTAAAAAAAACGGTTCATCTCCTAACTCATCAAACAAATCCCCCCCCCCCCTCTGTCCTCGTGATCTCTTTTATTCTCTTTCACGAGGTTTTTTCTGTCTTCAAGTAAAAAAAACTCCGGCATGTATGCAAAAAAAAAAAAAAAGCCTGAAGGAAAATGAATTTAAATGTAAGCCAGTGATGAATGGCTGAACTGATTTTCTGCCAAGAATTAAAGCTTTGTAACGACACTTGACACACATTTGATGAAAGGGAGAGTGAATCTAAAATAAATGAAAAGGAACACTTTTTACAGTTTGTGTAATTATGACACATATAATAGGCCATATTTCCCGTTTTGACAGCACACTTGACAGAGGCGTCTTTTGTCTTCATGTCATTGCCTCTGGGTATGCGTGAAAACAACACTATTACTATACTCAAACCTGGCCACACTGTTTGTTGTACAGTTGTACACTTCCATCTCCGTACACGAGCAGATCTGTTCTGAGAGAGACGAGCTTGTCACATGCTCTGATCAACCAGAGTCAGTCGGAGGGATTTCTGAGGCGTGCGGCGTTTTTAACATGGAAATTGGCTTTGAACTCCATCTGCACAGGTCGGCACATCTTTGGGCGAAGCTCTTCTACTGCTGACAGGGAAAATGAACCACCAATTCCTCATAATGTGGCCTGATTATTATCCTACTTACCCTCCCCAAATTCTAGCTTGGTGATTTTCTGCACGCTAAGAATTCTGTAAACTCAAAGATAGTGAGGGGGGAGGGGGGAGGGGGGGCTAATAAAAGCACCATCAACATAGCAAACCAGCAGTAAAATAAACCTGCAAACATTTATATTGATCCAGACCATAAACATATACATCAAGTTAAAAATAGGACAAAGTATATATGATTCAAATAATATATCCTACCTGTGTAGAAATGTTGATTTCACCTTTCAGAGCCCCAAAAATAAAGCAAAATAATAAAATATAGATTTATAGATGAGACCTTTAACTTAACGAGTGAAATTGGACACTGACTGTGGCACAATGATACAAACCAGAGCAAAAGTTTGAACGCGTGAAGTGTGTTCAGCAACTTCGGGAAGGGATCTGTCAACGTCCAATCTGGGATGTCTTTATTTGACACGATTGGTTTTGTTAGGTTTCTTGAGCCAGTCCAGCCCTCCGGTGTCCCTTTCACCCCTGGAAGCAGCTGGGGCCTGACCCCGCAGCACCGGCCCTCAAAGCTGAGCTCCTTTCAGCCGGGCGCACTGGGAACCTCCCTGCTCCCTCCTACCAGCAGCATCTCATTCAGCTGCAGAGATAACTTTATTCATCTTGTGCATCATTGTATCCAGTTGAATGCAGAAACTATGCGGACACTCGAGTGAATTGAACTAACGTGCGTGCATGTGTTAAGGACAGAAAAGAAGGGGAGGCGTTATGTCTTAATTTCTTCATTTTGACAGAAAATGCGTGCATGGGTCCGTTTGAAATATAAAAACATTTCATTTTAAGTGCTGGGTGCCACCTGAAGTATCTACTCGTTTGTAAGACTTAAATATTTAATATATGTTATCAAGCCAGCTACATTAAGTACATTTAGACTCTTGGACCGATGCCTGCAGACGATGTCTCTGTCGTACTTTACGTGATGCTGCCAGAGCTATTTCTTATTTCTAATTTAAACTCCCGTTCTCTGATTGGGCGACGGGCAGCTGGCAGAGACAGTCAAGCTTATTTTCACCTGCCTAACACCAAAACAGCGCTCAGACCACCCTGCTCTTCTCTCATCATTCATATTCAAGCCAGGGCCTCTTGACAAGTCTGCTGATCTCACTCAATGTTTTGTGATTTGGACAATACGTTTTCACTGCGTGGGCAAAAACGCTGAGGCCATCACACTTCTTGAGGCCAGTGTTGTGAGACTGAACGGAGGCAGAAGCTCGGAGTTATTTGTCCTCTGTGAGAGTTACGCCGGTCGGTGGATCTGCTATAACTCGGTCATGTCTAATGATACACTCAAACATAAAGTAGTCTGGGTCTCTGTGCTAATATGAATAGAACGAAGCACTCCTGAATTGTGCTTATAATATATATACATATATATAAATATATACATACATATATATAGTGTAGCTGCTTGCTTTTGACTGTCAGTCCTAGTTATTGTCAAATATTAACAGGCACAAAATAAAATAGAATGATAATATTTTTTAACACTGAAATTGTTCTGAAATGTTGCAGTTGTACGGCATCAATGTAAATATATAATCACATTCTAAAAAACTTTCCTCCTAAACTTTTACTTCATGTAAACTTTTACTTCACGTTGTGTGACGCCATTTGGTTTTCTGCTACATGAAGTGCAATGATACTCTAAAATATTATTCTTGATATATATATATATATATATATATATATATAGTGTGAATATTTGTGATGTAGCCATTGGTTAAAAAAAATCCTTTGGGGGATTTTGGATATCTAAAAGAGAGAGGTTTATACATTAGCGCTGTAGTTGCAAAACACTGTTGATATTCAAATGATTATTGTGCAAAATCTGGGATAAGCTTCTGTGTGAGAGCTCTTCTAAGTGCCTACAACTATTGCTAATTCCCCTCACCATTGTGGGCCGAACAAAGGCCTTAATCCCATTTCACTTTTGCAGGAGGCTGGGGCTATTTTCTCTCTCATAAACCAACAACACTCCCCCAAGCCAGAGCTGAGAGGCTCTGAGAAAGGGGCCAGTGTGTGTATACTTCAAGGCTTTTTTGTCCAACTTGGCTAGTGCTCTGCATAAACTTTTAAGTGGTCCCAGTAGGCCTCAAACACCTTTTGCCAGAAAAAATAAGCTACCACAAACTGTAAAAAGGAAACCAAACACTCTCTTAACCTGGACAATACAAAACAAAACAAAAAAAAAATATATGAAGTCTTTTATAACTTAGATTGTGTCTGGACTGCAAAGAGTTAACATGTTGTTTTTTTTTCACGCACTAGTAGAGGAACTTCCATTCTTCTGAGAGCAGCTCTCTTTCTTTCCCTGCATTGTAAATCCTTTAATACATTATTTATAACACGGTGGTCCACTATCAAAGCCAGTGAAGTAGGACAGGATTTGGTTTCTTGCACTTTGTAGTTCAGCTCCAGCTTTTAGCGGGAAATAAAAACACTTCCCTGACTTTGACATAATATTTCCCTTTGTTATTCATCCCATTTCATGCCTCCTCTGCAGACTTTGTTTCAGGGACTTGACTCATTAAATTATACTTACAGAACAGAGTCCTTACGAATATGAGTGTTGCCAAAAAATATAATTAGGCTACTTCTGCTTTTCTAAAATGAAACCGCGGGTTTGCTATTTCCACTACTTTAGCTTTTAATAAGAAAAATCCTTGAAGATGAAGATGCATGTAAAAAGCTATATTATAATACCCTTTTTTTAAATATCAATATCAGACTATGTTCAGGAGGAGAAATCATTAAGCTCCCTGCAAGAGAGACACACCACAGTCCCAGTGTTTTAGTAAGTAAGTGATGGCTTTATTCAGTTGCTATGTCATGCGGTGCATGTGAACCAGCATGCAGACCAGCATGTGGCCTGTGTTGGCTCATGTTAGGTGTGTAGTTAGAGGCTGCACTCGCACTTAAAAAGCCAGGGCACGGCAAACACAAATCAGCCGAGCATTTTCTTCAACAGCCAGGCAATCTGTCATTCTTTAATCTTAATCAATTAGACACCCATGAAGAGCAAACAAATCGCAACTCTGTCAGTGCACACAATAAAGTGCAAAGAATTCCCAAATTACATGCAACGGAGACAAGCGGCACCCCTTCCGACAGGGCTGCTGGGTTGAGCTCGCTAGGAAGCTTCACATCACCCAAATCATATTTGTGACTTATAGTCTAATAAAAAGGATCATTCCGCTAAAAAATCCCCAGTGGAATCCGGACCTGTTGTCTTAATATCCACTGGGTGGGTGTAGCCTTTCACATACAATACTCACTCCTGGAAAGTGATACGTCTTTACTTGATCTTAATGGTTTGTAACATCCCAAGATAGCAAAACTTATCTCTGGACAAACCTGGCCTAATGATATTTCCCCGTGCTCGAGTTGACAGAGAGAAAAGCCGCGGTTAAAGTGTTATTGAATTTCCACAACGCAAACAGGGAGTCCTGTATCGAATTCAACCAATTCTTATCTACACAGAGGACCTAAGGCCTCTTTCCTGGGGGTTGAGGTGTCGGTGTTGACGGTACGGGGGAATCATTTTATTTACCTCAGACACTGTCTTTTAAAAAATATTGGAAAAAAAGAAAAATGAGCGTTAAATATTACTGACGGGAAACCAGAGTAAGTGATAATCTGTGGAGCCTGGCGATGTCACCTGCAGGGTCTTTGCATAACACTTTACTGTGCAAAGTAAGGTTACATTTCGTTAATCAATGCTAATTGTTACCCTTCAACGTGTTTTACAACTAATGAAAACTATGAACATTTGTCGTTCATTAATCAGCTGCAGGAAGAGACGGACTGCATCGTCTCCCCGCGGCTGCTGGTGGCTAGTCTGCTCAGGATGGGACCCATTCCAATCGGTTTCATTTCTTTCATGCAAATAAGTTGGAATTTGTCATCATGACAAAGCATCCCAGAAGAACTCGTGGCCGCTCGTTTCATACGTCGGGGCATCCGCTTCTTGGACAGTGTTGATGGCAGGGCAGCCAGAGCGAGTTTTTATGGTCTCGCTGCTCCCTGTGTGAACATATGCATCCCTCCCTGGGGAGCCCCTCTTCAGCCCAGACATCCACACACTGGTTAACTTCCTGCGCTTGGTTTGGAAAGCATCAGAGCAGCTGGGCTCCCATACGCACCCAGCAAGCACCTACTCTCCGGCAGCGGCAGCAGCGCCGGCAGCTGTGCTGGGACTAGATCAGCTCCGGAAAGAGACGTTGCAACAGGACCGCTGACAGCACGGACGATCCCGGACCCACACGATCAACACCCCATGACGATGAATGGTCGGCGGAGACGACAATGCTCTGTACTAATGCACCGGTCTCACAGTGTAGGTGGACTAATGTAGGTAATGTGTAACCCCCAATCAGATGAGCTCTTCATCATCAAGCAGCTGCTTTTCCCCCCTCAATGTTGTTGGTGGCCTTGCTGCCCTTATTGACAGCTCAGGCCTGTCTGGCAGTAATCAAGCTTGGCTATGAGCCCAATTATCAATTCAAGTTGGATTTATTGGTTGATAACTAATGGGAGCACGTCGTTTGGTACCAATTGGTGTTGCATGAACTGTCTCCTTGTCCAATATTACATTTAGTTTCGATACACATGGAAACACCAACTGCTTCTTTTCATCTGCCAAGAGGAATGAGAATCCTTCAATGGCTTCCCACCTTGGACATACAGCAGAGCTTTACAGCCAAACAATGCCGGGGACGAACCTGGACATTTGGTTTGTATGTTCCAGTTATTGTCATTACCAGTGCACAGCACCGGGCGTCACTTCTGACGGGTGGAGGGTTCCCCTGCTCGAGTTATGAACCCCTCTTAAGGAAATAATGTCAGCCCCTGTAACTGCCAGCAGAGGTACAACCTGCCAAATGAAAGATTTGGACAAAGGGGCAGTTAATTTATCACCAGTGGACAGTTAAAGACAAAATATTACCTTCATTATATAAAAAAAACCTCCTATATATATAACCTACAGAGGATTATTAGCCATAGATCTGTTATCTCAACTTCTTTCAGGCAGAAGTTGTTAACTCTTCTCAGATAAACAGAACCTGCAAAGTTTGCTTTTAGCTGGTGCTAAATGTCAAACGTCTAGACACCAACGACCGAGTTATTATTATCAGTGTAAAGGAGTTGCTAAGGAACAAAACGGAGTTAAGAGATATCTGACTGAACTAAGACGACCATATTGCTCCGTGGGAAACACTTCAGTCCTTGAACGTTACGTCAGGGCTGTCTGACAGCTGGTTCTGCTGTTATTAGAGTCCAAAACGTTAAAATGACAAGAAAATAAGTTCCTGCGTATTTTAAACTCAGGAAAAGCAGAAGCAGTCATGTGTTCCGTACATTTGGAAACTAAAATAGACAAGAACTCTGATATTAAAGCCATGAAAAGAAATGTATTGAAAGATGTTGACACTCTGGATCACAGTATATATATATATATCTATATATATATATAATATATATACTTTGAGCGATCGAGAACTTGAGCCTACACTGGAGTTTGTATCTGCCTGGATAACAATAAGCACTTAAAGCAGATACCAACTGGAAGTGGCCCCCGTGCCCTCACCGTATGTGTTTACAGTTTTGCTTTAGCAATGAAGGAAACATCATTTCCATTATCTTTATAGTTAATGTTATTCTGACGGATGCTTCAATGTATAACAGCTGGTTTCTACAACTAGGAGACGGAACATTTGACCTTTAGAAAAACACATGAATATTACTATCGCCCCCCCTGATCTCTAAAACCTCTTGACTAGTTTAGTGCAAAGACAAATATGTGCAGAACTGTATTATCTCTGATAATACTACAGAGTGAAATGGAGTTTTTTCTTTGGAAGGGCTACGAGACATTTACATTTCTTTTGCCTTGGGATTAGTGTAAATATGAGATAAAGATCCTTCACAGTTTTGTATAAAAATGCACAGATCTTGGGCAATTTGACGATATAAAAGAACTACTTACCCCCCAGTAGCTTATTGGTCTTATAAGGGTATAAACTGGTGTGATAAGTTGTAACATCTCGGTGTTCATTAAATGAATTCTCTTATCAGGTTTTCACTTGTGCAGGAATTAAAAGGAAGAACATTTTCACCTCAGAGTTTAATTAATATTAAAGAAGTGGCAAAACAATAGCCCCACTGCATTTGAAATCTTAACCCCGCGCGCCCTCATTTGGAGTGCCGTGCATATCTCCATGCTGCACCGGTCTAATCTATGGCATGTCAGTGTGACCAGGTGAAAAGTGGCGTTAATTCTATATTGGAGCCGGGCATGTGTTGGGAGCAGCGCAGACAGGTAGAGCATGCCATGGGAGTCAGCATGTGACCTGACAGGGATTGGCAGGCGGGGTGTTAATTGGATAGGTGCGCCAGCCCATTTTGTGTTGGCCGTCCCGTCGCAGAAGATGCTGCACGCCCTGGTCCTTCACTCCCAAGACAAGCTGCTGTGCTCCTCTTAGACATGCTCTGAATAAAGCCGGTGAAATTATTTGTTTCCCAACAGCCACGTGACTTTCCCCCCAGACACAAAGACAGGGGGATGGGAAAGACAATGCATCAGAAGGTAGAGCCTCTCCGGGCCAAACACGGGGCTCGTTTCGCCGACCAACCCAGCGTGCGGCAGTATGTTTGTATACATGTTCTATAAACTCTACTGCCTTGTCAGGTACACCTATAAAATAATAATTTAGTATCATGCAACCCTGAGATAAATCCTCCAGATTATCATTCTAACAGTAGAATATAAGCAGAATGTAGATGCAGTTTTAATGAATCTATTTAAGGCGGGTTCATTAACTTAATGATCACTTCAAATATGGTATTAATGAGTGAAAGAAAGTTAGTTCATGTGGGTAATTGTGCTTTCAGCAACATTTAAAGTTCATCAATTACAAAAGGAAGAGAAACTACAGTGTCTATAGTTCTATTATGATGGTCAGTGTGTTGATTAACGTCTGACGTCCTGCAGCCAAACGCCTCAACCTTCTTTATTTATTGCTAAAGTTGTTTCCCCGATGACGGTGTGATGTTGTGTACGTCCAGAGGTGATTCTTTTAGTGCCGCATTTAACCACACAGGGTCTGAGAGTTCAAGAGTCTTTGCTGATGGAGGATGGAGGCTTGTGTAAAGGATAGTGCAGCTGTTTTAGGCAGATCAAGATACCGTCGGTTCCTATTCAGTCTGCCGGGTTGGATCGGGATGTGACCAGGAGCCTTTATATGATGTAAATAAATCAGAATAGGTTGAGCAGAGTGATAGACGAACTAAAACACGTTCCAATATGTTGTATGGTTATGAAAGATGCCCTGAGTCTCGACTCTGAATACCGATAAAGGCAGTTTTGACATTTATTGTGGAAGCGGAGATGTAGCATCCTTGCAGCTAGCTGATTAGCCGGCTTTCTGTTCCTGTTGTTGGGTTTGCACTGTGAAACTGTAACAAAACAAATGCATTGTGGCCAATATAATATGCAATATATACATAGCAGGCAACGTGGTCTGAAGGTGTAAACATCAACCGGCTGCACGATGCATGAGAAAATTGATCGGAAAAAAGCGTTTGATCCTCAATTTTGCTTTGCACACTGGCTGCAAACATCTCCTCTGTGATGAGCAAACAGGGGAGGAATCATGAGCACTTCAGAAATTTCACTGTAAATAATCATTATTAGCACTCGTTAAGCACGGTTAATATTGACGGATTTTCTGTGTTCATATCGAAATGAATAAAACAATTGTTTTTTTCGCAGCTCCTCATTCTCACTCACAGACTCACCAAACACCCTTCGACCACGTGAGTGGAGGAACCCGAGATGTTGGTGCTCGTTCTGCACCGGTCAGTCTGACATGACTCAGGTTGTGTGTGTGGTGTGGTTGTATTAAATGTCCACATGAGCAGGAGACAGTTAAAAAATAGGAGAAAATATATGACTAATACAATTTTCCCACGGTATACGTTGTTTTATCTGAGGGTTTAAAAGCCCCATATAATGAGTAATGCATTAAGCACTTAGCCGGAGCAATAAATCATCGCTTTGTCAACTTAACCAACAAAAACTGCAGAATGAAAAAAAATCGGTTAAGAACGTTTGTTTGTTTTAGTGTCAGAAACTCTGCATTGCATTTTTTGTTTTGTCCGCGCACAATGCAGAATATTGCATATTGCTACGCCATCGGAACCAGTGATTTCTGCTCTTATTTGAATATGAATACTCTCTAATACGGCAAAAGGGTACACACAACCTCCAATTTAACCTTAACCATTGTGCTGTCTGCAGACTATCCGGTCCATTGTTAAAGATGCTGCATCTTATTTTTAATAAGCCAAAAGGATTTAATGAAACCCGACGCAAGCCAAATGAAATGGGGATTTTTGGACGCTTTCACAGAAAAAATGTGTCTGGAAAAGATAATTCGACTTAATGGAAGCATTCAGAAAAGTTGGCTGATGTCTCCACCACTACTTTCATTATATCATGTGCTTGTTGCTTTTCTTTCTGCTGTCATAAATGTTTTAAAAAAGGAGGGAAAAAACAAACATTAACATCCATGTTTACCACAATTTCTCCATTGATGATTAGATTCTTTTTGTAGGTGCAGAGTTAACTCATGTTTGTGTTATTATTATAATCATATTTGATTTTATTTTGTATTACGAATAGTAAAAGTACCTCCGCCAGGCGCATCATGTGGTTTGTGTCGCTGTTTATGCAGAAACTACCCAGATTTTCACCGAACTTATTCTTATTATTATCATCAGGGATTGAAATTGGGGGAGATCCTTTCAACATATAGAAAAAATGCAATTTGCGCCACTCTTCCGCCGAAGGTCTGCGCTCTCCGAGGGCTTGTCTAGTTATTATAATCACTATGCTCTTCTTTCTGTCAGCTTCCTATAGACTCCTCTAAGCCTCTGCTAGGGGCTGGTGCGAGCTGTCAGATTTTCCGTTGATATCTCTATTAGACAAAATAGGAAAATCCATTGTTTATGGGGGTGTGAGAGGGTATTTCCAAGCAGCAGCCTTTAATGGTGACAAGAATGTGTCCGGTCAGCTTGAACAGTGCAGGAGGATTTTGGGGAGGACTCCCCCTTTGTGACACATGCAGCATAGACATAATGAATTATATTATAATTACAAAGCACAGTCTGTAGAAGTGGACAATATAGATATTTGGCCAGGGGGTGGAGTGTGCTTCTCCATAGAGACTGGGCCACTCCAGACTGCATTTGTATTCAGATCAATTTAACTTAGACAAATCTCAATATGAATGAATGGGGCTTTGTTCGGATAATAAAACATTTGAACAAGCCTCATCTTCTCATATGCTGTGGGTGGGGGGGACATACGCAATTTCACACGTCTGAAAAATAGTTTTTGGCTATATCAGAAAGCACTCACTGCATATATATTGATAAATAATAAAAAAAAACAAAAGACAATAAATAAATGTTCCCAGCGTGCAGAGAACATCGGTCTGTCTGGAGGAGAGCGCTGTGTGTTTTGATGATGGTGGAGGTGCAGTGTGGAGAGTCTGGGCAAAGCAGAGCCAGCAGAGAAGCAGAGGGGAGGGATGCTGGCAGTGACTGAGAAGATGAGGATTTGAAGGCAAGGTGACAAAGAGTTCAAACAAAATGAGGCTTGTAGATTAGCAGCACTCCCCTCAGTGACAGGTGTCATCTCTTGGGGCAGTCTGTCACTCTGCCTGCTGCCACTCTTTATATAAAATGAGGAGAGGAGAGGAGGAGAGGCAGCGCCACTTCCACCTCACAAGGCATGGCCTGCACTGCTCTACCTGCCACCGAGCAAGATTAAAGCCTAAGTGGCAGAGGGGGGGAGTGGGGAGAACAAGAGTCGAGCAAATGTTGATGTATCTCAAGAGTAATATTTCTTCTCGATAAAAGTCGAGAATAGTCGGGAACATCATTGTCCTAAAGATACACATAATTCCTATTTGTTTTAGTCTGCTAATCAATATGCATGTCCCCAAATATTCTATCTTTTATATTACTTTTTTTATAAGTCTATCGATGGATTATATGATCCATCGTATAAACTGATTATTCTTGCAACGTCTTTTATACCAAGCCCGCTATTCCTTTATTATCTTTTGGATGAAGCCGGTCCAATCAATACGGGAAATCCATTAGCAGCACTTTTTATGGCAATATTAAATCTATCTTATAAATTTCTGCAATAATGTGTTTCAATTCTTTTATTTTGTCGGTGTTACATTTTCTGAAAAATTAAGAATAGACAGTAAAATCTGGTTGTTTTACCAAACCTGCAAAACTTGAAAATTAAGAAGTAAAAATTAGGAATTTGTTGTAATAATACTAATCATAATATATATATTTGCTATAGAATTATACTGTGATAACATTCTATAAAATCTTTGAATGCAATCATGTCAACATGGAGCCAGGACAGAAACATACGTGCAGAGAGGTTAAACCTGCCAGGAGAAAAGTACCAACAAGGAGAGATCAGAAAACAAAAGAGCGAGACAGACACGGAGAAAGAAAGAGTATTGTTCTTTTGTAAAGAGTCGGTGAGTTTTGCCCAGACCATTAACACGTCTGCGATACAGGAAGGTATTAACTAAAGCTCGGAGGGAGCCAGCTCACATCATCCCGGTGACATGCAGGCTGAGACCTGCTGCTCTCTGCCCGGGACTCCAGCCATCTGCTCCACAGATTGCACTGAAACGCACACAGCGAGCGCGGCCGCCACCCCTCTGGGTGAGAGAGTCACCAGAGGGTCATCCACTTGTTTAGCACTTTCTCGCTTATACGTTTTGACTCCTCTCGCTAGCTCATGTTGATTGGGGTTGCCCGGGTAACCCAGCCACAAACTACAGGACGGAATCTACAGCGTGTGTGTGTGACAGGCAGAGAAAAAATTACACAGAAAGAAGAGAGAAAAGATGCAAATATCGCAAGAAGAGTTCTGCTGTTTGTTTATGACAGATGAGGGATGCCCCCTATTGACTTTGTCAGGGAAGCTAGAACAGGGGTGGAGGGAGTAAAACCAGGGAGCAACAGTGATTTCACATGGTGAAGTGGAATAACCCGTGTGCAAGAAGCTCAGTTACAACCACATTAGCAGGAAACAGGTTCCTAAGATAATGTGGGCAAACAAAAGGCTCGAGCCGAAAACTCAGACGGCCGATACACATTAAGGTTTTAAATTATTCATTGCACAGGTTGGACGGGATTGGAGGTTATGTGTGTACTTGGCACCCTCCCGGATGGGAAATTCACTCTGAATAACAATCAGGTGGGTATGGAATCAGACATATAACGACAATGACAAAGAGTTGGAGCCGCTTGCAGCTGCATGGGGGCCAACTTACTGTAGTCTGGGAAAGAATCAGCTACAATCCATCAACGATAGTCACAATAATACTGTTCATTATATTGTTTTTTAATGTCAGTAGTTCCCTAATAGATTTTTGTGTTGTTTAATTTAATTCCAAACACTTGCAGCACGACAGCATCTGTGCCCTGTGCATTGAAGTCACAAGCCTCACAGTGGCTCTCTGGTCTGTGCAGCAGCAGCGTCCGTTGGGGGAATCGACCACCCCGGGCACAGTTGTGCTGGAGTGAGTAATGAGGCAGGCTTTCCACGATGGCTGATAGAGGCCCCCATTAACAGCCATGCTTCGGGGTATTCTCCGTCTCTGTGTTGCGGAATGGAAATGAGATCTGATGGAACCATGTATAATTTGTTGTCAAATCAAAGTGACAGTTATTAGCTTTATTTCCTCATCATAGTTACCTCCGCGGTACCTCTGGGTAAATATTTCGGTGAGGCAGACTGCTCCCAGCGTGCTTTTGTTATCCACCTCTAAGTAGAGCTGTTGTCAGTAGAACTCTCATTGATTGTTGTTTTCGCTGCGCTTTCAAACGAAACGTACTTTACAACACAGAACGGATCTCCTGAAAGTTTTATATCAGAGGAGTTTGGACGTTTTCATTCTTCCGGGAGAGCAAAACATCGCTGTCGTTTTTTCCTTATTCTGTCATTTCCTTTCAGGTTGAAAAATCTTATTAGTAATATTATCTTACAGTATGCAAGTTTTTTTTTTTTTTTAACGCCACAATGGTTTTTTATGATATGTTTTATTCATCAGCCTCTCGCTCGCTCGTTCGCACGGTAACACAAGCAAACACACGCGTACACACACGCTTTTCCATTAATCTCACAGATATCCTGAAGTGGATTATTTTTGAATTTATCCAACGGCTCTCTTCATATCTTTGCAACTTTGAATCGGGATGTTGCCGCGTGGACCACTATCGGAGCGGAATTATTTTTCCCAGCTGCACGAGAGCACCGAGCATTGAGGGGCAATAATTTACCGTTGCATCTATAGATGTGCAGCATTATGACTCATGAGTGGCACCTCATTTCACACAGCCTAATGGCTTGACACTTAGAGCGCACTGGGGATCCAGGCATTGGAGCTTCCCTTCATATTTTTGGGTCTAACTTTCATGAGATGCAAGGATTAGGGTTGACTGAAAGTCACGGTGAGCCGCCGCCCTGCACGGCACTAAGTATATAAGGTTTCACATTAAACTTCTCATCGATGACTCCGTTCTATTAATGATACACAGACAACCCGTGTCATATCGCTTTGATCTATGGTTTTACAAATTCTGCAAGCTCAAAAGTGCCGGAGCGAATAAATAGCTGACAAGTCAAAGATAAGTTCAGATGACTTCCCCTAAAAAAAAAAAAACATTCACCCTGAGCTGCACCAGCCGTGTGATATTTAACTGATTTAGATAGGAGAAGCAGACACCGACGCACAGTCTACTCTCCAATGAACTTATCGTACTCCCCTGGTTGTGACAGACAGCGTAGCCCTCCAGCTTAGATGTCACACACAAGCGACCAGTCAGAGCTCGTCAGGTTGCATGATTGTATAATTGTGTTGTGACACCTTGAACCCGCCGCTGGTATATAACCATGTTAATTTTCTGATAGCACAGCGTGCGCCGTTAGAATCAGAGTTATGATGGGTGTAATTTGTGCCTCCAACGGCGGAGTGAAAGGAGCAGGTCATCACCGGGATAAATACAAATTAAAATTGATGCAGGTCTCGTTTCTGCTTGACCAGTTTGTGTTGGTAGTCTGCAAAGAGCCGGGAACGGCGTACTTGCTATTTGGTCCTTTCCATCACAATTCGGGGGCCTGAAGGCAAAATCTCCAAATAAAATGTAGCCGCCCGAAGGTGCGCCGCAGGATCACAGGCTCGATAATAAACCTTAGAAAGCCGGGAATGCTTTTTTTTTTTTAGCTCACAAACTCGAGTCCTGCCTCTGCGATGATGTTTCTCATATACAGTTTCTGACCTCTCGTTTCATGTCAAAGCTGTTTCCCAAAAAAATAAAATATTAACAGAAAATAAGGATCACAGGCTCCGGGGATGGATTCTGATATTTTACATTTGGACGATACTTGGAAATGGATGGAAAGATTGTGATTGGTGAAACAATGTGTGAGTGCAGCCTCATTTCAAGCCCTTCATTACCTTAGTGTTGTTGTCTGTGTGCGTATCCAGTTGTGTGTGTGTGTGTGTGTCTGTGTCGTACGGCCAGCAGAGCCAAAGATCCTCCTGAACTCCTGTCCCAGCTTCTCTGACTGGGGGTTCAAGAGCTCTTCATTACAGCCTCTGCGCATCTAAGGGAAAGAGAAACAATGCTTAGAGCCCAGTGCACATAACCTTTCCATTCAATCAGCAGTTCAAACTGTCTCCCACAGCAAAATCACTCTGTTTCTAGCTAGTCAAGTGCACCGCAGTCGAGAAGCCTCCCATCGAAGACGGTATCCTCATCGTACCGACTGACGGACAAACCGAAATGTTCACGACTATAATAAAACTTTCATTTGATCGTACAAGAACAGTGATGAGAACATCTTACCCGATGCCTATACGTTATCCATCGCTGCATTTAGATTTATGAAAATGATTGGGAAAGCTAGCCTGACAGCACAATGAAGGCGTCAAACAAAGACGAGGCTGCAGTGTTTTATACAAATCCACTGATATAATAATTATACTATCCCCAGTCTTTAGTGGAGGTTGATTGTTCTTGCTGTGAGCTAACACACTTAATTGTAGTATGCAAATGAGAGCAATTACAAAGCTTTTAGGTGAAGAGATGACAGCTGAGGTTGGTTTTATTGGAGGCCTCACCCAAACAGTTGTCATGGAAACCACATAGAGTAATGCAACTGTCAAATGGATATAATCTCATGGTATGTCCAGAGATTGCCTCCCCTCCACTTTGTGCTTCGTGAACCGATTCCGTATGAAAGGCAGATTCTCTGATTACTGAGTGAATTCTTAATTCAGCTCGTGCAAAGGAGGAGAGGGGCTTGTTTGACGAAAAAAAAAAAAAAAGAAAAAGTGTTGGAACGGAGTCAATTTCATAAGCAAAGCTGAATAAGAATGTAAAATACGCTTTGCACACACAGACTGAGACGCTTTTTGTAGTGTCAATAATTAGTCGAATGAATCAAAAGAAACATCAAACTATTATTTGGATTTATTCAGAGCGCTCAATCCCGCAACAGTTTATATTTACAAGTCTATCACATGAGCAAACTCCTTTTTACAATTCATATATTGATAAAAGACGGATGTTTATACGTCATCATTTCAGATTTTGGTCTGAATACTGTACGTAAAAACAAACGTAGGCGTTCAAACATATAGTGAAACTAGTTTTGTTATCGTCTTCAACAGGACCAAGGTCGTCGCGATCCAAAAAAATCATCATTGCTGAATTCTGAAATCTATCATTTTGTTTTTTTTATGTATATTTTATTATATTATGTATATTTTATACTGCTGTTACATGAAATTGGTGCAACAGAATCACGTTTTAAAATGATATGAAGTTTAATTTCTATTCGTCTTGAATTTGGCATTAATCTCGGTTTATCTAATATTTTTATAAAATGACAGAAACCCTTCGTGCCGGTGTGCAAAAAGCACAAAAGTTACGGTGTACGTTTGGTCCAAATACAACAATCTATATTAGAATTACTGTTGCGGAGGCTTTCATGAATTAAATATGAGTTGTGTCTGAGAGTGAGATGTTATAAAGGTAAATGACAAGAGGCAGCCTGTAATTGAGGTGGTGGCAACACGGGCCCGCTGAACTAATCCCTGACTGGGTCATGTGACAGGCTGTTCTCCAATGGCACCGGTTCTTTTCACCACAAAGCCAGGGCAGCTGGGAAAATTGATTTCTCATCTGAGGTGTATTTGATAGCTTTTGAAATCAAAAATTGAAATTAACTAACCTACGCCCCGTCATTACAAAAGAGCAAATTAAACTGTGCAACAGCATTTTCCTGTGAGCTGCAGCGGAGCCCGTGAAGGAGACGAATTCTAAGATGAGAGCTCTTCTCAGCCCGGAGCTCTCTCTCATGCTCTCCGCCCGGCATAACATTAAAAACAATTATTAAAACAGGTACCAGCTTCTTTTAATGTTATACCAACCAATGAATGAACATTACATTTTATAGCACCTTTTACTTGATTTTGTGATAAAGCTGTATTTTTTTTATCCAAATAATAAATGTTCTATGGTTTTCACTCTTAATATTATTTTCTGCAAATTCACAATTATTTACATTTATAATGAAGCATAAAATATTTAATCAAGAATACCAAAAAGATGTTCAAGGCTCTATTATTCATCTTTACAGGCTTTATAGTTTTTGTAGTTTCTCCTCATGTAAAGACTGAAAAAATCACACTAAATAAATATAGAAATACAAGAAATCACTAATTTATTATGTTTCCAGCGTGACTTCTACGCCCACTTCTTTTTTTGCCGAGAAACAATAAGCAGGAGACTAATTTACTATTCATTATTACAACAATGTAAACAGCAAGTTAACAGACATTCGGGAGGAGGATCTCTTTTGTGAGAGTGACTGAAAGTGGACAAGACGTGAAGCCGCGCAAGGTAGCCGGTTGCGCTGACAAACGACACGCCGAAACAGATGTTCCTGCAGGTGGACACGAAGATCAATAGACGGCGGAGAGCAGCTACGTAGATACCTGAGCTGCTGGAACTTGTAGCAGATGTTAAACAGACTGATGCCCTGGAAGGCTGATCAATGGATGGGAGGCAGATGGAGGAGAACATGGAGGAGTGCTGCAAGGCGCCGCGAGTAGAGGGAAACATAAAATAATGGGAGTCACATTTGATATGCAGATGGGCTCCTGTCCACAGTGTTAACCCGTCGACACGAAAAAATAATAAGCTTCAACTTTGGAGAAACTTCCAACTGCAGCCAAAAAAACTCCCGCTCCCTTCATCGCACCCTCCATGCTAATTACTGGAGAACTCACCCCGTCAAAGTCTGCATCCTGCAGAAGCTGATGATCTGCCCAGTATCATAATTCCTAACAGGTAGGTTAGGGCACCGGGATGACCATTACCATGTGTGGAAAAAACAGGAGATTCAGCAGATTTCCTTGGCTTAAAAACTTGCCTAATTAGCGGTAGTAAGAGGTAGTGTCAGGGTGTGATCTAACAGACTAACACCTTTACCTCACATTAGTGAATTAAATACACACCGAAATCCCAAAGCATCAATCGGCCGTCACAAGTTTGTTATCAATCTTCAGACTTGTTAAAGTGGAAAGTATTCAACCTCATTTTCCAGTATTTAATACATTATTTGTAGCTAATAGAATTGAGTGTATTCAATTTAAATTGTATAAATTACAGTTTGACACGAGGCGCATGCACGGATATTTCATCGTAAATTACAGAATGTAAAATCCAAACTGGGTGTCGGTGTGTTTTCTACTTCCACCTGCTGCAGCAGCCACACAGGCCCGCGGAAAATAGCACTCGCACACACATGCACAGATCTTCTGACATTGAGCGTCCCAGTGGCTTTGCTGTCCAAGAAGCAACTTGAACTAGGCGATAACCTGATAGACTTTATCTTGTCTTCCCTGGCTCTCAGTGAAGCCTGAAGAAGACACTTATACTGCACAGCATCCCCCCAGAGTCCTAACCTTCCCCTCATCTCTCCTCTCCGCCGTCGGTGCCTGAAAGCTGTCAGCGGCCTGTTGCTTATTGATGTTTCTGCATGTTTTATGTCTTTCTGAGATATGATGGCCCTGACACAGTGCTGATTTCAATCAGCTTGCCACACTCCGCAGAGAGTGACAGCTGGGAGAAGTAAGAAGGACAAAAAAAAAAAAAAATAGAGAAAAAAAAAAGAAACGGTGGGGATGTCATTGGCTCGGATCGGCTCTGGCCTTGTCTCTGACCGGGGATTCTCCTCCCTTCTAATGAAAATGTTTCATTCACATCTCACATCTCATGCCTCCCTCGCTGATGAATTCAATAGAAGAAAAAAGAGAAACGAATAGTGAGGGAAAGAAATTCAGCTTTTGTCAGATTGGGGAGGCAAGAAGAGAGGATGACCCCGGAGCCAAAGGTTCTGACACTGCATCAATCCCTTTAGGGGTGAAGCCTGCTGGACCAGCTCTGGCTGAAGATTACTTCAGCACATCTGAGGGATGGCTTCTCTATCTATTTCACACATTCTATGCAGAGAGGAGCCTTGTATGCTTTGGATCCTGAGCTGCCCAGTAAATTAGGTCTGAGATCATTCCATGGAATGAGGGGAGCTATCCAAGGCAATTCAACCCCAAACCATTGACAGAGAGCTTACCGAAGCACTGAGAAAAAAAAAGGAGACGCATCTACTCCCTCTTTCTCTTTATGATACCAACTAGAATGTACCCTGGGTAATCCCAATAAGGCTCTTTACTTGCAAATTCAAGTATATGCACACATGTACCGATAAGACGCTCCCACGCAGCTTTCTCACATACATGTTATTGACAAGCATATCACATCTATTCACATGTCAGGGCTTTTGTAATAATATCTTATTAGGCGGCGTGATGCCAAACGATGATATGAAACGATGCTCGCGAATTCTCAGGAAGCTTTGAGACCGGAGGAAATATTATGTTGTTTGGAAAAAAAGACAACTCTTCCTTTATATTGTTGTCGGTGCAGCGTTATCCAGACATATCCAAACATAATGAAAGATAATAAAGACTTTTTTTTTTTATTTGAAAAACAGCACTCCTTGATATATATTTGTTTATTATAAATGCTTTTATTTTTATCGCTGTGTTTGTCTTGTGTGTATTTCCTGCAGGGGTTATCCTCAACTTAATCTAAACTGTATTTTAAAGATCCCGTTGTTCTTCAGCACTTGTGTTTGTCTGCATCTGATAAAGCTCATTCTAGTCCCTTCTTTCACATCAAATTATTAGCTCAGTTTACTTTGAGTTTGCAGCAATATTTCACTTTTTTTTTTTTTTTTTTTTCTTTTACAGAGGCACGATTACTGAAGCCATAATGAGATTCTAAACAAAGACTAAATTAGCTGTCATTAAATTATTTCAATTTCCGTACCCTAATAGAAGATTGTGACAGGTGTCATAGTTGCCGTTATGTTGTGGCTTTGCAACATGTTGTAATGGATAATTGATCCATCAAAAAAACATCAA
Organism: Macroramphosus scolopax; assembly: GCA_901007825.1. Lineage (NCBI taxonomy): Eukaryota > Metazoa > Chordata > Actinopteri > Syngnathiformes > Centriscidae > Macroramphosus > Macroramphosus scolopax. The sequence goes on along the minus strand of CAAKHC010002273.1, from coordinate 78,104 downwards.
GCCACAGCAATAACTGGCTCGCGACGAGCGTTTCTGAACATGCAGAAAATTGAATTTAACCCGGTGTTGACTGAGACACTCCCTTGCTCTGTCGATCAAGCATGTCTCTTCTTGACAGCTCTGTTCACATGTTGTTAAATAATAAAGGGAAAAGAGAAACATGAAAGAAAAAGCAGTCTCAGAGGAACTGTCACAGAGAAAGGAAAATGCCACGGGGGGCGAGGAATGCCTTCAGTCGCACAGCTTTTCACATTTTAATTTCGGTCCCGGGGACTGACTCATGGTAGCGCCTGAGTGAGTGGGTCCTGGGAGTCAGGGCTCGCACTGACCCCTGAGCATAGACAAGCCCAGAGAGATGTCAGCTGAGAGCTCCTGAGGATCACCAGGCTGCCAAGCGCTTTGAAAGCTGCTGCCAATTCAGCCTAAGTTTCAGCTGAATGGTCGCCACAGAGAAGGGGAGCGACGGCAATAAAAACAGGTTGCAAAAGGAAGAGAATTTGCTTTCAAAATGTATTTGTCCTTTGACCTTGCATCCAACCTCGTGGCCTCTGTCTTTGAAGCTGAGCATATTTTTTGAGAGACATTGAAAGAAGGGAGGGTTTTAGGGGTGGACTTGGGGCCTGTCAGTATAAATATATTAATAATCTGACAGCTTCATCTGCTTTTGAGGGCTCGGCTTGACAGCTTCACAATGGCCCGCGCTGTAGTCCTCCTCGTACACGTCTAGCTTCCCTGTCTGAACAACACAGAGAGTTTATTAAGACATCACACTCCTGTGAAGTATTGATTTTACACCAGTCTCTGTCACTTACTGTATTAGCCCAAGCAGGAGCTCCAAAATAAAATATGACAGCTGCATGTAACCCGCTGAATATTTTTTAAGGGAACTGCTCAGTTCAGGTAAATTTGCTTTTCTTTATTTCGTCGTACGTCTTTAATCTGATATCGGCCGGCCAAGTTCTGTGATCAAACGTAAATACACAACAGAAAAATGCCCGTATTTGATTTTTTTTTTTTTAATATGACATTTTTTGACAGTGACAAATAGAAATGCATTAGTGAAGGGATTGTTGCAATTAAGTTTCTGCTACTCAGAAAGAGGAGCGAATGCTATCTTGAACAAAGGAGGGGGATGTGCATCTGCCTGTGGAAATGCGCCCCGCCTCTCAGACAGTGGGTCTGCCCATGGAGAGACAGAGGGAGAGAGGGGTCAGAGGGAGCACAGGTAATTGAGGTGTCCCCGCCCCTCCCTTTTTTCCAGGGCTTCTCACCCCATCCTTTCACCCCCCCACCTTTTCCAAACAGCGGGCACAATTACGCTTCCCATCACCCCACCAGCTGGCCCCCGTGATCCCACACTTCTTACTAAACGCGACTCCATCGGCCCTTTCCCTCTTAACCTCTCAGCACCCGCTCCGGGGGAATAGTAAAGCTGCACACAAAACTGGGGGAAAAGAACTCAGACGGTCCTACTACTTTTAACTTTGCAAAAAAAAAAAAAGAAAAAAGAAAAGTTGAGTTAAATGCAGCTTGTGCATTGAGAATCGGAATGAGCTTATAGCAGGTGTACTGACAATCTGAACTGAATGAAGGACAATTGAATATAAGTGCCAATTAGCAGGCTGTGAATTCGTTATTGTGATATAAAAATTCCACACTGGGTTATTAAATTACTGCCAAAATTGTAATAATTTATTTTAAAAACAAGATCTGACACATTCGGATATATTTGCTGTATATCTTTATATATATATTCCTGCCAATATAGGGATGTTGTTGCATATGTAAGTCCTTATATACATGTGTAATATACAATACTATAAGGAATAGTCGGTCCAGTATCTAACAATTTGAATCAAACTGTAATAGCTATCAACATGTCTGTTAATTGAGTGGCTTGAAATACATTTCAACACCCACATGTCAGTCTGATCACATGCCTTGAACACGCTCCGTGTGTCTCTTGATAGACAGTGTTTTCACTCCATCCCTTCACGTTAATGAGTGGGACGGCTCTCCTGTGCGTTATTACCTGAAATAATACCATATGGTAAAATGTAAACAACATCTGCATATTCATGTCATAACTTCATCTGTTTAATTAGTTCCAGCAAAGCAGTTTACCCTCTGAGGCCCTCCCTGTCAGCGCAGTGATGGTGGAGCCGTGCCCTGCTGTCGGTGCTGACAGTCCTCCATTGTTCAGTTGACGCCCTGCCCTGTCTGTTTAATGCCAGGTGCATCTTTACAGGCCACAGATCAGGTGAAGTCAGCGAGGGAGCCAAAGCTGTCATATCCCTCTTTAGTAAGGAGATCTACCAATTATTTGAGGATAATCTATTATATGTGAACAGGGCTTGGCTAAAAAAAAAAAAGCCATATTTACACTAAAATGACAACATGCAAATAATCTATCAAAGTGTGTACCTCTTACACTTTGTGCCATCTTATCAAAGAAGAGTGATGCACACAGCTCAGGTCAACAAGGAAATATAATAGTGTTTATTTTTTATTTAACTCCTTCAGATGTCAGGACATGCTCACTCACGTTCCAATTTATTAGGTACACCTAGATACAGGTAATGCAGTCTAATGCAACAGCTCTGAAATGATGATTAATGTCGAGTTGTTATTGAATCTGTTTAAGAGGTGTTGATTTATTTTAATGGTCCTTTTGGAGGCTGTGATTTGTGATGCTGTTAAACTCCACTGTGTTTTTACTGAGAGGCGCTAATATTTTTGTCGACACTAATTCATATAAACGGGACAGAAAATATATTAGGAACACCTCTCAGCACCGCATATTAAAACCCCGAAAAAATTACAGTCAAAATATATCAACACCTCTAGATAAAAACTAAACACTTCAAACGGAGGCACTGCAAAATATAAGACAATTTTTAACATAGAAATGAAGAATTTAAACGCCTTTTTTATTGTCATAGTCGAAGCATTTGAAAAGTTCACATGTTTTGACTCCCGTAGGATCTTAAAGTGAACACAACACAGTCAAAGACAGGAAATCATATGACCCAGATAACAGCGTGACGGGTGAATACAAGAAATACAGGAAATATTTAGGATATGAGAAAACACACACAAGGAAAAAATATTTTAGATAAAGGAAAAAAGAAAGAGAGAAAGCATGAGAAGTCTGTATCCTCATTGACACCAGGATCCTGACGTGCAGCCTGTCGAAGGATCCAAAAATCCCCCTTTGATCAAGTTCCTGTACTCCGTCTCTCCCCCTGACCAAAGGATTTATTGTGTAATGCTAAATAGAGAAACTAAACATTATAATCCTCATGAAGGGATGATTAATTGCAGGGATGTTGTATTATACTGCATTATCTATATCTAGGTGTGCCTAATAAATTGGCAGGTGAGTGCAATTCTCAAAGCCATGCGCTTCATGAATCGTTTGACTTTGATGTGTAACACCGATTAACAATATATTGCTATTTCTGTGTATTATTTGCTACCAGTTCCGTGAATCTCCGAGTTTAAAATCCCTTCGGATATTTGCAATGCAAAGACAAAAAAAAAAAGAGAGGCATAAGAAAAACAGGGCAATGTGGCATGAGAAGCTTGAGTGGGCATTCTCTAATTAAATTCTCCTTCATCAGACGCTCATTTGTGCACAAGCATTAATACTTTTGACCCCGTGTAGCCTGAACACTAGCATGCCTGAGGAAGGGAAAAGGAGAGAAATGAAAGAGAAAAACATGAAGGAATATCTTATTAAGGGAGTCAGGCATGTTTTGGCCCTCGTTTCTTGATGGCTGCTCTTGGTGTCGCGACCTACTGGCGTCTAGCTAATACGGCAGTGTACGCCATGTCATTGTTCTCAATCAATAACTAATTATCAAAGTACTGGCTCCGACTCATATTGTCCTCTTTGCTTGGAGCCCCTTGTTGCGGACTGAAAGACAGAGAGGGGGAAGAAAGGGGAAAAGAGGGTGGCTTTTGGCTGCACAGTGATGCTGCCGCCACAACATCCTTGCAAGCCTTTCAAGATACACTGTGCCGTCAGTTTGAATTACCGTCCCCTACTAATTGATATGAATTAGAACAGAAGAATTATTGTTGCTGCTGAATGTCATAACGATATCCCCAAAGTAATCATGGGAGACAAAAAGAGAACAGCACAAAACACACAAGCAGGCCAAATAAGAAAAGAAAAATTAAGCCGACTCCTGCTACGGACTTTGCAAACGAGGCTTTAGACAATGAGGGGAAAAATTGGACCGCTACCAATCTGTATGTTTCATTATTTCAATCTTGTTTGCAAGTATGAACCATGATTTTAACTAAACAAAGGGGTTCCTTCCAAAAAGACAGCATGGTTTTTATTTGTGAGCCGTATCTTAACCATCACCAGGTTCAAACACAGCAGTCTAATCACTGATACAATGTCCTTTTATCACCTTGTCATTGTTAGTTGGTTTTTACAAATGAGCTGACAGAAATAGAGGAACTCAGTAATTTGTAGTTGGCAACACAGAGTGGATTGTGTGCTGGTGCCTGTCTGTCTCTGTGCTTCCTAATGGGGTGGCTAGTCCTGTCATCCCACGTGGCAGCACAGTTCACTTCTCCTCAGCCCCGTTGGTGCCACAGGCACCAGAACTGGGGGCAGCAGCCCCCAGGAGCCCAGGGGGTGGCTGGTACCCCAGTGGCAGGCAGGGGTCAGCCTAGTAAAAGTGCTGCCTCAGGACAGTGAGTCTAATCCCACAGCAAGAGCATGGCAGCTGGAGCTGCCCATCCGTTCAGACTGTATAATGATATCCCCTGCACTGGATCTGATGTCTGACCTCATTACCAGAGTTTAATTGTGTTGCTAACAGAGTTTCAGTTCTTCTTTTCTCTGGCCTCATTCCGTTTTTGACAGCTCTCCAAAAGAGTTCCTCCTTTGCTTACAAAAACTAAATTAATTACCTACGCATCTTGTCCTGTTTACCAAGTGGTCATTACAATTAAAATGAACAATCTCGGCTAAACATTTTTGTACATTTCAAAAGATGTTTTCGCTCATGTAACATGTACCTTAACATTTCATGAACAAATGTTAGTTTGCATGAATTTGTGAGCGCTTCATAAGTGTTGGAAATTAGCAAACTGCGCGCGGAATAAAAAGTTATATAGTTAAAAGACAAACTTTTCTTTGAGAAGCCTCAGCTATCTTAGTACAGAAGCATTCAAACATTTGTTTTCCTAACTAAGACTAAAACTAACGTGGTTATTGATGAGTGAATAATTTGAAATAAGGGAGGAGAGTGTTAAATCTACCTTTCATTAACACCTTTTAAATACACTCGGCCCTTATCACGTCGTGCTTATTACACACGGGTGTGAAAATGCAAATATGTAAATGATGATGGTGTTCCTCACACTTGTAATTAGGTAAAGCTTTTTTTTTCTTTCTTATTTACTGCACACTTTGTTTTCAAAAGTGACGATTTTTACATTCTTACATCAGTTTTTACAGATCAGATTCATGTTCCTGGACAACAACAGAGGACTGGGCATTACGTCTCAGGGGAAATGTTTCTTTTCTATTAATGCAGGCTGTTTCGATGTTTTGAATCCAGAAAAACCGCCTCCCCCCTCCCCTACCAGACTTGTTTGGGAATTGCGTGACCCGAGAGCCAGCCGTAACGTGCCCTTCACCATGAAGGAAACAACTCTCTTTCATGTCATGATACCACACGAAATATGAATAATGAAAACAGGCAGTGCAGCGGTGTAAACAGAAATCATGACTGGGGCTCGGAGCTGCAACAGGAGCTCCGTTGCCTCGCTGTCACCAGCCTTCACCCTCCCACACAGCTCACGAGCTAGTGTCATCCGGGTGTCTTACTCGGCGTCCAAGCATCCTGGCCTCTGTACCCCGCCCACCCTTACGAAGATACCGCCGGGTCCCGGGGAACGAGCCACCGCTGTTAATGGGGTTGCTCTTAGAAAAACATCAACACAAGTAAACAGGGCACACTATTGTGTATTAAGTGCAGATAAACTTGGAGTAAAAGTATCACGGTGGTTAAAGGTTACAGGCAGCAGGTATCCGAGTGTGTGCAAACAGCAGTGTGTGCACAGGTGCAGTGAAAAGGATTGAGAATGCCTCATTACTAACCTTCCTGTTTTTCTTGGTATATAGTGTAGCAATGTGCCCTTGAAAACAGACCTCAATTAATTCTTTGCATTGTGCGTGCGGATAGATTTTCCAATATTCTCATCATGAAAGAGCAATTATAATTCCATGATTCATATGCACACTCCATTTGAAGCCGCTATCCTAGCCCATTGTCAGTTGTCAGAGTAGAGGATAAACCATGAAAAGCCCTAATCCTGCTATGGACAGCAGGCTTTAATGAGCAGTCTGTCTCAGGCAGAGCCATGTGATACTCTGGCTGGGGCCAGACCAGTGCAACGTGGGGGTCAGCTCCTAATAGAAGGTTCCATGGCTTCCCCTCTGGAGAAGGGAGGAGCCCACTTACGTTGACCTGTTAAGTCAAGTTGCTCTCCCCTGACCCTCTGAAAGATGCCTGGATGTGGGAGATTGTCAGGAAAGCTACAGCACAAACAGCCGTGCTTGCCTGCGGGCGATGAGGCTCACTAGAAATGAAAGGAGGATATAAAAAAAAAAAGAAAACGGCAAATCAGAACAAGAGACCGGAGTCTGTGAAAGATGTAAATTCAAAGCAAAAGCAGCAGAACTTTAACCTATAGGCTATTATGCAGCAAGTGAAACAGAGCTGCCGCTTGGAATTAGGAGACAATGGGGAGTTGAGGCCAGGGGCATTTAACCAGTGGACATCTAGTGTATCAGATCCCAATCTTAATGACATCAGTGACCGAAGCTTTGCAGAAACTCTGATCTTTGGTGGCATAAAGAAAGGGGTCTCGGCCAAAGGGGAACGGCAAAATATATGGAAAAAAAGAAAAAACGGAAAAAGGAAAGAAAGAATAATGAAAAGGGGTTATGTGAAACGAGGTGAATATTATTGCTGGACTTGACTGAGATGCAGAGGGGAGGGAAAGCTGTGCAAATAGTCATGGGATCGCAAAGTCAATAATATGTGCAATCTTCACAGACAGAGAGCCATAATCAACAAAAATCTATATTGAGGGTGAATGCCAGAATTTTTCAAAATGTCAGTGGAGTGTGTTTGCAGAAGGGCAGGAATGACAGATGAAGAGCAGGGAGGTGAGTGGCAGAGACACAAGGACAGGCGGACTCTGTGCTGATGAGGTCCTGGACACAGAGACCAGGCAAAGTGCAGCGCCGGGCCAGGAGAGCACTCTGCCTCAGTCTGCTCCCTACAGGGAAGCCAAGAGGAGTCGCAGTGCTACTGCTATCTAATGGGAACTGTCCACTTAAAATTCATAGGTTAACAAGACAGTAGGTAGCCTGGGTTGCCAAATGGAAGCAAGAGTAATTTTTGAAGACACTTTCAATCGACAATTTTAGCAATGATAAAATTACTCTCTCGTTCCTAGCACAGTTCGATAAAACACAATGCTTCGTAATACCAGACAAAACTGTGTGATTGTGGTGAAAGTGCAGTTTTCATGAATATAAGCACTTAAGTTGTGTCATTTTAGGGATATAGATATTTTCCAGTTTCTATGCCGACAAAACGCAGTAAAAATGGACGGGCAATTTTTTTTTTTTCTTTTTCATTTCTGTTTCGTAAATCCTTTTCAAACGCAATGCCTATTCTTCTTTTGAGGTCTTTTAAGTCTTTATAGATGTGTTCTCTCTCCCTCTCTCTCTCTCTCTGTCTGTTTCTCTCTCACTCCTTCTCCCTTGCTTTAGTCTTCTTGAATAAAATAAGTGCAGATTTGCTGGAAATCAGTGGCTTTTGTGTGTGGCTGCAGGAGCATGGTGAAATGTTTGGACACTAATACCCATTCATTTCGGTAGCGCCATAAATAAAAGCTGCCAGCTCTGCGGCTGCCGTGAAGTGGTATTCTTTGGTGCCCAGCAGGATGTCCTGTTCACATTAGCGCAGCAGGGAAAACTGGCCGGAACAGCCAGACAACTAAATCAAGACATTGTCAACTTCTGACAAAATTGCTATAGGGGGGAGAACTGTTTTTAAGTAGGGTTGTGCATGTCTGGTTGTGTGCATGTTGCAATGTGTGTGTATGTCTGTGTGCGTTTGTAAGAGGGAGAGCAAGAGAATGAGAAACAAGACAGGCACGGGGGTTATTTATATATTTTCATTATGCTGTATATTCTTCAAAATAATTCCTCACACAGTAACACCATGGGGTTTTTGTACGAGTGAAGAAGTGTTGCTGTGAATGCAGAAAACGGTACTTAGTTCAAGAAATAAAGCATTTTTCCTGCACAAACCTCATCTCCTGTTGTTTCCCTCTCCCTCAAGCCATGCCAAAATTCCTCTGAGGAACAATCATCTAATACGTAGATGTCGAGCAAGCTTTGAAAGATTAATATGATCGTCACAGAAAAATGCATCTGCAAGGACTCTGAATATGTCATCGAGCTCTGGAGTTTGACAGGCCTCAGTCATTTCAACAACCTAATTACCAACTGCGCATGTCCTCTGTCCGTACATATAAACTTTACTAATCCCCCAACCAAAGAGAAAAAGATCAGAGATCTTGCAGCATCTGTGCTAAACTTACACCAGGTCAGGGCAAACAGCCCACATGCGACAGAATGTCATAAAGCATACTCCTTTAAACACAACCCCAGCCCTGGGCTAGATTTGCAGGTGGTTGATTGCCTGATCTTCACAGAGGTTAACTCGTAGGGAGTGCTAAAAGCTGCGGGTCTGAAAGGGAGTGCTATCGTCAGAGGAGGCCTTAGTGCCAACAAGACCCAGATAATGACAACTCTGACCTCAGTTAAGTACATAACACAGCAAGAGCTCTTGGATGTGCTGCCCAGAACAATGTACGGGGGAGAAGGGAAACGTTGCACCAGAGCAACAGCTGGGACATACCATGCCAGTGGGCCTGCTATTTTGATTAGGGGTAAGTAAGCCTTTTAACTTAGTTTGATTGAAAAGAAAAAAAAAGGAATTTCCATTCCTATCTTTACGCGCGAGAAAGGCTACTTGACAACACATTGGTTCAACACTGCCCTACAATGGAGACATGAACCATCACGGTACATGTCACAGGCCTACTGTGCACAGCAGATTATACGCAGAGGAAAGGAATGATATGAGGTTTGGCAGTGCCACCGTGAGGTTGCGGCTGGACTTTGTGTATCTCGGGGCATTCTGGACCTCGTCCAGACTGCCCCCCCTTTGGAGTCCTGTGAACTGAAGATGAGAGGACTGCTCCCTCTTTCTGCAGGGTTTAAGTTGGAGTCTTTGCTGCAGGGTTCAGTGGACCTTGAGAAAACACCACTGAATCAGTCACCATCATCCCTCCTGGGACAAAGCTGACTGGCGACTTCTGAAGCTCCAGTGACCCAAGGCTTGAACCCTGCTGCTCTCCATTCCCTGCCCTGCGCAGCCACTGGGAATCTATGACCTCAAGTTCGTCGGGAATCACACACTTGCATGGCAGCTTCAAAAGCAATGGCTGGCTCTGTCATGTTTTTAAACTGTGATGTGCCCTCCACCGACTCGGTGCAAATTAACACAACCAAATACTGATAAACACACACTATCTCTGTTTAAAAATGATTCACTGTGAAAGGAAGTGAAGACATACCATGGAAATAAAGCTTTGTTTTTTCCATCAAAATGTATCATGGTAACAAAAAAAACAAAAAAAAACAGTTATGACTTGGTAATAGCTTTCTTACAGCACCAAAGCCCAGATGGCTCTTAATTGGTTGGCAAAGGGAGCAAGAGGTCTTTTTTAAGGCGCGAGTGTGTGATTGTTGCTGCTGAATTGCTGCTGTAAGAGGCAGACTGCGTGACGTGGAGATGGAACAGTGTGAGAACAGGTCACACAAAGGAGCCACCAGCCTTGCATGGGGGGGTGGAGGTGTGTGGTGTGTGTGTGTCGGATGGGGGGGGGCACGTAAGACAGATTTAGACGTCAATGTGGAGACGTGCGAGGAGGGTGGAGATAGAGAAAGTCTACCTCGGAGTGAGAAAGTCGTAAATAGTGTTCTACCTAATGACCTAATTTTGTCATTGACAATGCTGCTCATGTGCCATATGTTCAGCAGTTCATCCAGGGAAGGTTCATCGATGTGATTGCATGTGATTGGACAGCGTGTGCATTCTGATACCCCAGATTACTCCAAACACGGAGGAAAGGAGCTCTACATTAGAGAATTTTATCATTATCAAATAAACATTACTAATTAGTAATCCAAGTAATTTACCCAATATCTATATTTAACCTTACTGACACTTATTGATCACATCCTGCAAATGAATTTTGCAGGATGAATATATATATATATATAATTATCCTCGACAAATGATTACCAGTCTTTGTTGATGTTTGTTATTCAGCACAAATTTTCCAGTACACAAAGGTTGTTCTGCAACACGAGTTGTTGGATGTTGGCTACACTCTGTGAACCAAATAATTACAGCGCTATTAGTGTAAAACAGGCTTATTAAAGTCCACATCCCGGAACATGCAGAGCATCAATTTAAAAGTTCCACCCGGGAAGGTTTGGCAGGTGACAGCTGTTGACGTTTAATGACACCGACGTTAGCTCATGTACCAGCTAGCATCATATGGTGACTGCAAGAAGCCAGAGTTAAAATATCCTCCCGTATCATTAAGATGTTTATGAGCATTTTGATATCTCAGTAATTGTAAACACGGAGTTCTGTATTAGAGGGAATTGTGTGAGGACACATTTTATCATTTGTTTTCCATCTCTGCCAAAAAAAAAAAAGACAAATCCTTCCCAACTTCACCTTATTGCAGCCCATCTAGTTCATTATTACATATATACCTTGTAGGTAATATCAATTTAAGTGAGCGTCCTTGTGCTTAATAAAACACCGCTGCATCTCGGAGCTCCACCAGGGGAGACATCCAGGACCGAACACTTGTGCGACACCTTCTAACGGGATGTCTTTATGAGCAAGGGGCAAATTAAGCTGTGTCAAAATGGCAGGCCATGGTAGAGGTTGCAGTAGACATCAAATCAACAGCAGTCCAATACAGGATCCCATTATCAATGACACTATCTGGGTGCCCCCCGGCCAAAAGTCCCCTGCACTGCAGAAGTTAAGGTGTTGCTTGATTCATTAGTGCCTGTGTCTGGGCCGAGGTGATGGCTCCCTCGTTGTCCTGAGAGGGGTGAAAACTGGAATGTCTTTTCTTCCTGTCAACACTATGTCACTTTAATTTATTTTTCTGACACCCAGTCTTGACACCTGGAAAGGTTTGACCGAGCAGGGTTGGCAAGGGATCATAGGAGAGTCCTATTTAAAGGGAGTGGTTGACACTGTTGATATTTCATTCTCCTCCCTCCTTTACAGCATCACTTTTCCTTTTGCAATGGCATTAAAAAAAGGTAAGACAAGTTGTCCATTGTTTGAGAGTCAGATAATAATCAGTCATAACATGTTCTTTAAGAAATCTGGCCAGGCAGTGACACTATCATCAGCGTGATTTGAAACTGATCACAGATGGGACGAGAACGGAGAGAATCTAGATATTAAAAACATCCCGCGGTAATATTAAATTAAAGATGCAATCTCGCTCCCGTTATTAGTAACTCCACTTACAAGCACATTTATTCAGGCATTGATTATAATACACTGAACTCACAACTGAACAATATTGTTAAAATAATAATGTTTTATTGTCTGATATTTGTGTTGAAGTATTTACAGTATGAAGTCACCCATAATACAGCCTGGGAATGAAATAGCTGTCAATGGATGCGCAGTGCTAATAATGTAATGTGCCCCTCCCTCAGGGAGCTGATCTCCTCATCTGGGTCATGCTGAGTATTAAAAGGGTTAAGGGTGCACAGTAAATTTATTGTGGGTCTTCCAGCACCAATGGGCCAGAGCACTAATGGATGACCTTGGGGTTTGGCTGTTCCAGACTTGAGGAGATCATGTCTCACCACCTCCCTGCCACCACGGTGACCCCGGCCCTCTCTGCCCCTGGCCTCAACCTTTAACTCACTGATCTTTGACCAAATTATTAAGCAGACACCTGCTTTCCGGTGTATGGTCAGAGTGGGGGGAGGACTCACTCTGCATCCTCTAATTTGATGTAGATGTGCGGTGCGACAGTGTCTGTCTCTCTACAGATGAACCCATCTGTTAGTCCTCCCGGCAGCATGAAGGTCCACTCACAGCGGAAGGATTCTACTGTTAACACTCTCGTAATTAAACTTTAGAATTTAATCAACACAAATAATCTATTTTAATTTAACTACACATATTAATTTTGGATCATAACAATATTATTGTTTTTCAACAAGGTTGATTCTGAGCATCTGATGCAACCTAACAACCTAAAGAAGATTGTGTATCTTAGGAAAAATAACTTAAAGCTATATAATATTTGAACATTGGGTTAACGTTACCTTGACATTCATTAGTAGTGAGAAAGACAAATATGTTCAATACTATTAGGACATATTCTATTGAAGTAGGTCTACACATCACAATGGACAACTTCTTCACCGGTGTCCCTCCATGGACCAGAAGGTCTTTGAGAAGAACCTGATCATTGTGGGGACTCCTGGCATTTAATGAAATTATTATTATAGTACGTCTTGATCTTTTGTTACATCCCACTTGCATACAGGGGTCGTTTTTGACCCTGGTGGGAACTTTATGTAGTGATACAAAACTATTTTTGTTAATCAAATTAATATGATTTACGGTAGTCAAGAACAAGATTTTTAAAGAATGCTTGGAATATTAAATGAGGAATTCATTTGATTTCGGAAAATATAGCAAGGAAACACTCAGCCATGCATGAAACAACACACGAAATGCACACGGGTCATTTTTGACACGTTAGCATCAGAAGCGGTTGCACATCTGGGCATCAAGGGGCGAAACAACATGGACGTGGATCTTCTGTGATTATATCAAGAAGAAAATACAGTCCACTTTCAAGGGCACAGAGGTAAAGGGACCGGCCCCGTAGACCGGTATGTGGCAAACCTGACGAAAAAAAGGGGAGATTAAAGAAACGCTGCCATTAGGATATACCTTGGAAATGACACTGACCTCGGTCTGCCACTCGCATTGTCCCACCATCTGCAAATGTGAACTTTGCCTTTGAATCCTGGCTTCTCAATTAACATGTCCAGCTGGGTGGAGAATTCCGTCAGCTCCCTAATATCATTACTGCCACACCAGACTGTGATATAAATATTAAAAAAGGGCCCAGAGCTCTTTTTCTTGCTATGAGCTTCTGCTTCTTGGGTTATAATGAAGTGGACCCACGTAGCAAGGGAACCGTCTTATTAGGGTGTCTGCAGACCACAAGAAGAAAACAAATATGCCATCTTTTATTGTCAGTTCTTATTATACTTTACACATTGCAGATCTTAGACACAAGGCTGCACCTACAAGAAAACAACCCGTCTTCCAATGCTCTATGTTCTAGTGGGTGTAGACAAAGAGGGTTTAGGAATTATGAAGTCTTCTTCCAAAATGCAAGCTGTGTGGTCTTTGTGATAGCCCCATTACAGCATGAAGGACTCTTACTTAAGGGTGTATGCCTGTGTGTGTCTGCCTGTGTTTGCTTGTATGGATAAATGTACTTTCCAGGAAAAGAGATCTTAAGAGGAAGTCTTTGAATGTAGGACATTGGCGCTGTAGCGGTTAATCTCCCCCAACGGCTTTACAGACGGCTGTGGATTTAGGAGTTGGCATCATAACTGACCAGTGCTGTTTGATTAGATAACAGGGGATCTACTGCAGGCATCAATACTCCACTGTGCTGAAATGAAACAGTTTGCTCTCCGCCCGTTCTGCTTAGAACACGATGGGGGTGATTCTTCAACCGTCTGAAGTCACAAGCTGCCAAGCAGCATCCTACACAGCAATACCTTGACCACGGCGCTACTTTGGTCTGCACCGGCTTGTACCAGATGTTAGGAATTAGCTTTCCCTTTGGCTGTCGTGGGTTGTGCCCTGCAGCTCTCCTTCAGACTCAATATGTGGGATTGTAGGTCCTGCTGAGTTGCCAAGAAGGGCAACGGAAAGATATTAAGGTTTTAAAGGAAAACGGGGATGATACCGTACCGATACGTAACAAACACTACACCCTGCGACGGTTGTGTGTTTGTCTTTTAAAGCATAGTCACTGTGCAGAGTGGCTGAACATGCTGACTTCATGAATACCCTTCTCATCAACATTGTGATGCACATCCAGCCCCAACATGACATAACCCACCAGGCCAGGAAGGTGGTTAACTGCGCGCGCACAGAAACGTGCCAACTTAGCACCTCTTGCTAGATTTTCAGACCCAACTTTTATAAATTGCTAACTTTTTCCGCAACATTTTCCATAGAAGAGTCACGAATGCGGCCCCGCGAGCGAGAGGCGGAGCGGCTTTGTCAGTCTGCACACCTGACATGAATGAGCTGCATTTGTGCTTTGTGGTACCCAGACGGAGGCTGAGCGCAACGTGATGACATGAAACAAGATGTTTTGTCGCCTGTAACTTTGTCTCTGACTGATCATTTTACATGTTAATACGGCTGAAATAACATTACAGTCTGTTTCTGTAAATTATAAGTACGAGAATGGTGAAAATTTCGCTGTCATTTGAGTTTTAGAAGGACTTTGTTGATATTTTGGATTAGTGCAACATTTCACTCACTGTTGAAATTACTACTATTAACCTAATGCAAAAGGATCTGATTGAATGCTCTAACCATGTTGAATAATATTTATTTCCAGTTCTCTGAAGGCTTGTTTGGCAGCGACTGGACTGACTGGTTAACTTGGCCTTTCCTGTACTCTGGTAGAGGGCCTTTGTCCCCTAGAACGAAATATACTCGGAGCGCATGGGGGTGGATGTCACTTCAGATACAGCTGCATTTGGGGGTCCGCACGGGGGGGATAATGTGCAACAATGATATCTTTGATCATTGCTAGAACTCCCTAACACAGGAACTGTGTCGAGTGTGGTTATCATCAACCCATTTCTATTCCCCCAGCACAAATCATTTCATGCCTCCTTCATCCCATGTGCCAGAACTGGGTTTGAAAAGCAATTTCAGCTGAAAAAATAAGGTGCTTTTCTTCAATTTTCCAGCCATTTGTATTAGGGTTAGTGTTGTTTACGTAGCTCGTACACTGGTATTTACATACCTCTTTAAAGGCACAAAATGGACTGGTTATGATTTATGGACTGCACCAAGAGCGCAATTTTCTATGTTGTACACCTAATCTGAGAGGGTATGGAGAAAGGTCACATTGACCATACAAATACCACGGCCCTTTCACAGAGAGTGGGTGGATATTCATTCTCTTTATAAAAAAAATGTCAGTGAGGTCTGATTTATGATATGCAGAGCGCACTGGGCTCGACAACACCTTTGGTTTCAGCCTTATACATCTCAGCCCGTATAATAGAGAATCTGAGAAGAGAATAATTCTCCCCTAAACTAGTGACTTTGATAACGCAGTGGTTATAAAATAAATATCTTGGCGAGAACAATAGCATGTTATTCTGTGTTGGTTTCAAAGCATTAAATGACGTGTGTTGTAACTACAAAAAGCGAAAGACAAAGAGATGCTGTCAGGTGTTAGGATCAATGCCGTGTTTCAGAGTTGTAACCTTTAGCCTCCCCCTTGACTCCGCTGTGATACGATACCACGGGACTGATAGAGATGGAAAATACATTTTCACGTACTTAGAGAACCCGATACTGCCATGAGGCCTTCTTTCTCCTCCTTAATTTCCCAAACACATCTCTCCTTCATGGAGCCGGGCATGAATCTGATCTGTACAACAAGAAAAAAGAATAAACCATTTCTCAATCCATCTTATGATTTATTAAAATATCAAGCGCGGCTTACAAAGATTGCATCCCGTCTTCGGGGCGATGTTTATTGCTCACACTTAGTTAATTATAAAACAAGAACGCTTTAATTCATCATCCATTAGAAATTGTCAGTGTCTCTTTTGTTAATATTAATATCGATGCCGTCTTCCTTCACGTGGCGAGGAACCGTTGTTTTCCGTCGGGGAGAATAAAGGGACAACTTCCAAAAGGTCAGCCGATCCAAAGAACAGTTGAAACACTAAGCAAAAATAATAAAGGGCATCGCAATCAAGATATCATCCTGGGACAAACCAGCGGGTTGAAATGACAGGACCCAACCGGCTGAGACAACGGACGCTTTATTTTAGTGGCACCGAGTTGCATTTCATGATGCTACAATAGTGACAACGTACGTCTCTTTTGACAGATTGGCTGCAACCAAATCCAAACTTGTTTTATTTTATGAACCATTGTTACACTAAAAAGTCCATCTGCTTTTGCAGCTACATTTCTGCTGTGCACGTGAGTATGGATTTGTATTTTTTTTTTTACCCTGGCACCATGACACACTTGGCTTGGATAAAAATGGATCTATGTAATATAAAAAGAAAAAAAGGAAAAAGTATAGAATATCCGTTTTGAGATTCTGTTTCATGTTCAGCCTTATACACTCATTATTTACAGTGTGCTCACTCCTCGCATGGACCAGACCAATTTATGGGGAAGCAGAGGATCAAGTTCAGTCCTAATGACAACCCTTCACTGACCTCTCCTGAGGAAACAAATGGAGCCCCAAGGTGATGTTTCAATATCACTAACTACTTGGGTGTCCTAGGGAAAGGAACAGATGTAGCCCTGAGGATGAGGAAGGGGTGAGGTGCAGGTCAAGGTCACCATACGCCAAGGTTAGGGTCAGATAAGCGCGGCTGGCTCGAGGTCTTCACATGCCCACAGGCCATAAAAAGGAGGCGTGGACAGACACTCAAGAGCTTTGGATCAAGTGTTATTCCACCGAGGGCCTGAGGGGTGGGTGAGGGCAGAGGTTCAGGACTGTCATATGCCTGTACAGTTTCTCTTTTTTTTTTTTTTTTGCTCCAGGCTGTTGCTGGGAAAGTTGCTAGATTTAAAAAAAAAAAAAGATTTACAGTCCAAATCAATTCATATGTAGGTAAGAAAGTCTTAATTTATAATTAAGTAGGAACCTTCGCAGCCCAACTGACAACACAAATTCATATATACAATATATTATAAACAGGCAATATATACACTATGTCATGGCCATTAGAAATTATCTCTAATTGGAAAAATCTAAATGAATTACTTCAGGTTATTTGTTAAGACTATGAAATGTCAGACTGTGCCATTAGTTGCAGCGGGAGATCCCATGGTATTTGGAGAGAATAAATTAGCTCGAGCACATTTATTTTGACTTAATTAATAAGATAACCTAAGTGATTTATTTGATTCCCCAGACTGCACGGCACAATAATAACCTACAGTACAAGGTAAATTCGCTAAATGTGCTCAACTAAAGCGGGACAACAGGACAGGAGTGAGACAGCAAACACTGTCACATTCGTGGGGAGGAGAGACGCTAATGGGGAGATTTTCTGCTCAGGATCAAATCAAATGTAAATGTATCCTGGTGGTCGTGCTTCCTCTAATTAGATAGCCCGAGTAGATTGATAAACTCCTAAAGAGTGTGGTTCTTCTAGTTGTCAGCTCATTACATGCCTGCTCAATGTGAAACAGTGCATAGAGCTTTTTCCATATTTCATACTTCACTGTATCAACAAGAATTAGTGTAGTTAAACATGTGAAATATTCTATCAGATAGAGAGAATATACCGAGCAATAACGAATGAAGTAAGTAATGGAGGACGCAGATCCAGTCATTTATTATTCATTTTCCAGGTGGAAAACAAAGAACGACCTGTCATATTACAAGCAGATTAAAGAAGTTGCTCTGTAGAAAGAAACTACATGAAAGCAGCCGCGTCCTTCAAAAAGCTTTTCAGAAAAAAAATACGTTTGAGACATTTTGGACGGAACTGAAGTTTGGAACAAAGTATTTTAATATGATCTAGATTCATCAAACAATAAAGAAAGGAGGATTTTTATTCATTTACATATGAGATTCCTCTCTTGGTGCACCAACTCCAGGAAGCTGCATGAGCAATGGAAACACACCTTCCGAACTGAGAAGCGAAACTTTCACACACGCACAGGCTAAAGAAGCTCACGCATTGTCTCGCTATGGCGGAAAAGCTCTGTGGTTTCAACATGTGTGTCATCAAAACAAGACGGGGCCGCCGGCTTTAACAAGAACATTTTCTCATTGTAATACAAAGCGTGTATTCATGGACTTTATCCACTTTTACGGGAACATATTTCGGAAGTTCCGACGATGTCTGAAGGTCAGGCTGATGACAGAATACATTTCAATGAATAATTACGCAACATGGTGAATATCATGGCTAAAGAGGCTCTGGTAGAGAGAGGGGGGGGGGAGATTGTCTCTCAGAAAACATTCAGATGGAACATAATGTGCATTACTTAGTGTGCTTATAAAAATGACGGCCGCCTTTTCTATCAATGGGAACAAAATATCAGATTTCCGAAGGAAGTTACACTAAAACTTCATTAAACCTCTTCAACAGACTTCAGAATACAAATTTAGCATTAGGATATCTATTTCAAAGCAATATCTTACTCACATTATATAATCAATAGTACACATTGGCAACAACATAAACAATGTAGTTTGATATTGTAAAAAAATTCCTATTCAGAAAACCCATGCAAATCACCTTAATGGGTAATATGAGGCCAAAACATGTCACATAATAAATATGTTTAGCACCATGTGCTAGAAATATTCATCTATAAAGGCATTATTAATCTTAGCACGTCGATCGACTGGGGTAATTAGATACCTCCACGTATATGAAACGCAGGTAAGGCCGGAGATAATTTCTCTAACTTCTCACCGTTATGTTGTGTCACTGTGTCGACGCCTCCTTTTATTATAGCCGCTGTTTTAATGAGTTCTTAAGAAAAGCTGTTGACAGGGAGTACATTATCGTTATTAGCAGCATGGACGTCAACTGACTGCTGTCAGGGAACGCGATGCTATGTTAGTCAACGTATAGCTAAGGCAGCGGTGGGAGGACAATAATACGACGCAGCGAACGCTACGACCGAGGACGGATTGAAAGAGGGCGAGATAGAGAGAGAACAGGGGGAAAGAGCAAAGAGGAAAGAGAGAGAGAGATGACTCCACAAAGGTCACTCCTTTTCTGTAGTCAATAATTGACATTTAAACACACGTTTCAAACGTCACTGATAAAATTACGCAAGATAATGGAGAGCGGGCTGCTTACACTGGCATGCAATTATAACCGTAATGAGATGCAAAAATGCAAATGTCTTTGTGCATGCTTCAGCTCCCTTTTGTGGGGTGCCGCAGCGTCTGTGGTGGATGATAGATGCCACGCTGGTGGTGGTAGACAGAATGGTGACATGTGGGAGTGGGAGCAAGCGGAGAACAGAACTGGGGCAAATATGCCACACACCCTCACAAAAGTAAATCCCATAACTGCCTGAGCTAATGCTTCCCTGAATGCTTTCCAACTCATACAGTTAATTAATTGTTACGGATATTTTTTTCAATTAATGAAGAACTATACGGCTCACGAGCTGCCCGTGGCTGTCTCCAAGAAGGATTGTAAGATTGCATACGATCAGGAGTATCTCACAAATATACTTTTTTTTCTGCTAAACATGAAGGTTCTTTCAAATTTAACCCTTTAAACAACGTTTTGGTTTGGTTGAAAGAAAATCACAGCCTTGTCATCAATCAGGTTTCTTGCCTGTAAGACAATGTATTTGCTTTTTTTTGCTTTCAGATCATTGTAGGAACCTTTATTTTCTTTGTTTAGTCTCGTAATACAGCTTTCATGATCTCAAATTTACAGACGCAGCAACAGGACAGACTATATGTTGTGACACAAACCCATTAATTATATGCTTCCTTAAATAGCATTAAAATGATTTAAGTACGAATGCCTGCACCCCACTTCCACGTTTGTAGGTTCTCCCCTTTCCAGACATGTCGCCCACCCATCTACCTCAGGAGGCTGATAAGAATGGGACACAAAACATGCTAGCAGTCATGCTGTTTGTTAGAAGCAATTAATTTCTCCGAGGCCTTCATTCCATTCAGGGTAAGCTTTTGTGCTCTAAATCCCACTATTCTGAGCTTTTCTTGTGCCACGTAGGAGGGTATGAGAGAGTGGAGGATCGGGAAAAAGAGAGCGAGAGCCTGAGACCGAAGCTTTGGATGACAGATTATCTTGGGCCAGTTAAGCATGTAATTGCTCAAATGAGTTAAAATCCCTTCAAATATCTGTCTCTGCACCTCATCACACCACTTCATACACTCAAATATTTGACAATTGACAAAGATAAACCTAAAAGGGATCTTCAATAGTCGGCTGCCAGGACATTTTATTCAGCTAAAGGAACATAATTCACTAGAATTCTATGCATGTTTAGACATGTGAAAAAAAAGACCACAAGTGTATGTGAAGGCCTTCCATCCCTTTACACTTTGTTGTACCTTAATGCACAGATGAACATGAATCCTTACCATCCACGGCACTACAGCACATCAGAGCAATAACGATAAAGATCAAGTAGAAGGATGAATATGTCTTACATCAAGAGACAGAGGGGATTGTTATACAGAGTAGCAGCCCACAGATTTAGATCTGGAGAATGCCAGCATTCCTCCTGCCAAGCCTTTCTCACATAGCCACTGTTGCTCCGGACTAAGGCTGAGGGATCCATGCCTTAGAGGGAGAACCTGCTGCATGCCAGACTTCTGAGGATCATTGAATGGACTGTTCTCTTGTGCTGGTTTTAATTTGATTATTAGTCAAATCAGAGCTTTACAGCTTCCTTCCACTGAAGATCACATCCGTCTCTGATATCAATCAGGAGAGGACAAGAATTGCATTGTTTAACGCATTTGTTGCTTCTATAATATATAAAACAAGTAAAGGTGCACTGTCTATGTTAAGTAATCAGCTCAGATAAAACACATGTCGGAGGGAACAAAGGCTTTTTTTGTGCGCTTGCTGGAAAACTATATGTGATGAACACGATGGCCTAGAGAAAGATGCAGACATTCTGCCAGATGTATTTGGCCCTTGCCAAATGCCACCCTCAGAGCAGAGAGGGTGTCCTGCATTGCCTCCCCTGAATGAATGCTATTGAGGGCGTGTGTGTATGTCTGAATGTTATTCACACCACATCAAACTGGGCCAGCAAAGAGGTGCAAAACTGGGGCTGGCAGCCTCCCAAACCAAAACAACCTGGAAGAATGTCAGACATTACATGTGCCTGGGACACAGTGCATGCATGGATTATTGTAGAGAACCATATTAACAGTGGCTCAGCTGTCACTAGAAGGTGGGGCTGTCTCCCGGAAAATTGCTAATGTTATGCTGACGGATATGCTTAGCTCCTTATTTTTAAAAGCCATTTACTACAAGAGAACTCCTGCAAGTAGATGAAGTAATGAGTATGGTTGATGTTGCACTTTGAATTCTGCAGTAGCTCTAACAGACATCTGATTTGTTGCTGTTTTCTTTGGATTTCCCATTAAAGTAAATAGGGGTTTGAGTACTATAGTTGAAAGTACCTTCATTCCTACGTATGAGAAGACGATAGGCGCCCTCATATTTCCAATCCTGTAACATTTCAGTGGCACAGTCTTCAGTAACATCCTCAAGCGATCCTTTCTTCTCCACTTCTAACGCACTTCAAGCTTGTCAAAAGTGCAACAGACATTAGATTGAAAGGAAGCATTACGACTGTGATACTAACAATAAATGCATACTTTTAAACACAAGTTGTTCAAACATAAATGAAGCTGGCTTTAACACGCACGATCCAGAACCAACACCAGACAAGACTCACAAACCAATTACAATCATTTAGGACGGTCTACTTTGCTAAGGTGAGACGTTCTCTGGATTGGCTTCACATTCGCTGACAGGTGATGGGCAGACAAGGTCACTGGATGTACAAGCTCTCATTTAAAACATAGACATGAGAGCAGAACTGGGGTTAGTTGGGTCTATCAGAGCTGTCAATCAATTAATGACAATTATTGAGCAAGGACGCCCGTGGGAGGTGAGAGGGAATGAGAATGACCATGGGGGAACAACATGGGGAACGGGACGAATTATGGAGATTGGAAAATAATGACCAAAACTGAATGATATTACCAGCCCACACATGCAGATCACTTACATCCCCGCACGCGTAGAGTGTGTCAATTGAGCACCATGACAGGGATTTGGACCTGGTTTTGCTAATCAAACTACCAAAGGAGAAGACATTCAATAAGTTATTAGGATTCCCGTAAAATGTGAGTGAATTTTATTAGCTTAACGAAATGATGTGAGGACTTAAATGGGCCTGAAATTATTTCGTTTTGAGAGGTGTTAATGGGGCGCTGTATAAAAAAGACTTGACAAAGACAGTCCCCCTAAATAAAAACCACCACCACCACCCACTGTCCCACAATGACGAGGTGATGGTGCTTGAACAAATACAGGACAGTCATGCTCAGTTTAAACTAGGAGAGGAGAGGGAGGGAGGAAAAAGGGAGGGAGGGAGGTTTTGGAATTCTCCAGCTGGCAGGCTTTAATTTTCCACCATTCTAATTAAAATGCAAATTAAATTTATAATTAGCAACCACAGTATCCGAGAAACCACAGCCCCAACATATGGGGCAACCAGCGGTGGGCAGCAGTGTCTCTAGGAGACAACAGAGGTGGGTGGCAGGACTGGGGAGTGTTTGTTGTGGACAGAGCAACTGATCACAGGCTGGGCTGGTGTCAGGGGAGCGGCACCAGGCTTTCCCCTCCTCTTCTCAGCTGGGAGCCCTCTGAGCTCTCCGGGCTCGACGCTGCATGGGAGCACGGCCCAGTTTACTCTGCTGTCACTGTCCATGTCACAGGTCATTGCTTGTGTCACCTCAGCTATAGGCACAAGCACGGAGACCATCACCGCCGGGGTCAGCTCCTCCGGATCGAAAGGTTTCTGACCAAAATTAACCTTTGCTGACTCTCAGATAATTATTTTTTCATTGATGGCAATTCTTTGTAAACACCGAAACATTTCTTCACTCGGTGCCTTTCAGCTGCTAGGAGCTGACAGGATGGGACTATTTTCATAGACTGACTGTGTGAGGGCTTTGGTTTCTTTTGATTTTTGCTGATGAGAAACAAAATGATCACAAACACTTCTTGAGCAATGATCATGTGGGTGGGGGGGGGGGGGGGGGGGGGGGGGGGGGGGGGGGGTTGTTGCATGACAGACACCAAGTAGACTATCTTTTGTTCTCCTGCACAAGTTAGAGCCAGGTCACGATGTGTCACCGAGAAGCTTTCTCTGGAGGTGCCTGACTTTTCCACTGACACTGCTGAAACGGCCCCATCAATCATCCATCAGTTGTCACACCCCGAAGCGAAGGTCAGAAAGAATCCATGTCAAAAGAAAAGGCTATATCTTACCATGCACTTTCGCTCAGCTGGACAGTCTGCTGGTGACACTGTGTCAAGAGACTTGCTATGCCACTCCGAGATCATTCTTTGTGACTGACTTAGTCAATGAGAAGGTCTCATATGACCTTCTCATTCACCCCCCTCCCCCGATCCCTCCTACCCTTGTCACCTGAGTTGGACCACCAACTTCCATTATGCAGTTAAGTGTCTTGACTACAGGACAGATTTATCTCGGAAACTGTCAGGTGAGTTAACTCGGGAGGGTTTGGGCAGACAATTGGATGTGGCCCCGTGTCACGACTGACACCGCTTCCTCTTACATGCTGCTCTGTAAGTGACACTCTTTGCTGTGCGGAGTCAAACATTAACACACTGTCATCAGTAGTAGTAACAAGAGACGTTCACAAAAACAGTGCAGACATCGACGTTGAAAAAAAGATCTTGTATTACGGTAATGTAAACCAACGCATTTTATTTTAGACCAAGTTTGTCACGGCAAAAGTTTGAGCAGACTTTTTGGACA
The DNA here is from genome assembly GCA_901007825.1 of Macroramphosus scolopax. NCBI lineage: Eukaryota > Metazoa > Chordata > Actinopteri > Syngnathiformes > Centriscidae > Macroramphosus > Macroramphosus scolopax. The sequence continues at coordinate 54,072 of CAAKHC010002273.1, read as the reverse complement.
AGCACGTTCCTTCATCACATTGTTGACACGTCCGACGGTCCTGCGCGTCTGAGCTGACAAGCTGCACACAAAAGAAAACCTTTCTGTGAATATATCTTAACTGCAGTGGTGGACAAAAAGTCAAAATGATATATGGCTGAACCAAATTGACAGTCACCGTCGGACAAAACATGGTTTCTAAATATAATCCCCCATTGTTTTCTCCTCTCAAAGAAGTGTTCCTGCTAGCTGTTTGGTTGTGCCACCTGTTGCCTTGTTAATCATGCTGAGAAGATACTCATAAATCATAACATTCTTCAATTAATCAAGCTGTCAGCTTCTGGGTGAGAGGTCATGCATGGAAGAGACAGAGGTCATCGTTGTGGTGTGAAAGGGTCATGGTTGTGTGGCATCTTTTATTCTTGGGAAGTGTCAGTAGAGGAGCCAATGGAACAAAGGAGAAATCAAAGTCCAAGGGACACCAGAAAAGGGGGTGGGGGAGGCGGCGGGGGCAGCCCCACCAGAGCCAGAGAAAAGAACCAGGGTGCAAAGCATAAAGGCAGTCAAATTGACCTGTCATTACATCAAGAGAGCCGTGCCAAGCCGCTACATTATCACACTCACCATACCCTTTTAGATGACAGAGTTCCCGCAACTTACCAGGTTCCTGCAGCACCCCATTTGCATAATTAACAAGTCATTCATGTGTCATTCATTTGACTTCTATTCATTCGTCGGAGACTTCAGATTAAATAGCACACACACTGTATCTGGTGATTTCAAACCAAGTGACGCATGATTATCACCTGAAAACACAAATTTAAAGTCTATTACTGAGGTTTATTGTTTTCCAGATAAAAGATAAAGGACAAGTGTACAGTCGTGGCTAGTGTGTGTCGGGCGTGTGCATCTTTAAGAATGCATTAGTTTGACAGACACATGGGGAATGCAGGTCAACGCTGTAAATGGTGGCACTATTTCAATGTTGTAGTTGTTTGTTCTGTGACGTAAATGCAACTGTAAGAAAAGTAGTGGAGTGAAAAGTTTATGGAAGCATAAGATGGAAGTACGCAAGTTAAAGACTACCTAGAGTACTAAGAGAAACAGACGGTGAATGTTTTATCTGATCGCTTTCCAAGACTGCAGGTTTTTCTTCCTTCTTCTTTTATTGGATTGTTTGCAGATACCTCGCCGGTTGTATAATGTATGAGGGACGAGTCGGCAGCAGAGGTAGTCCAAGAGCCGGATCCGTGTAAATGGGAGAGAAGGAATGCCGTGACAGCTCACCCTGGACGATGTCAATGCTGTTGTGTTACATGTCGCGCCTCCAACTGCAGAACTCCCCCACTGGGGTGGTATGATGATGGTTTTGTACAGAACATTGTACAGAGACGTAACAGGGTGACACCGATATTGTAAGCTGGGTTCAAACCTGTGAAACAGCGTGCATGATTTCTAACTGCCTTTAATTACACTCTCCACTACATTACATTCTTGCTGTAGCTGACCTGCAGCTGTGGTACTTTCCACCAACGTATTGTTGTAGTGGATAATTGAACAACACAGACGAGTCTTGAAGATGAGCCGAGTGCATGTAGGTACAAAAATAGACAAAGTGTTCACTGTATTTGGGTGTTCCTCCTCCTTCGGTCAGCATCAGTACATGTCAGGGTCGGGAAAAAGAATCCATTCAGAGGTTCACCGGGATTCTTAATTGAGGGTTCAATGCATCAATGCAGAAAATGTAATAATCAAGCTGCTGAAAACCGATGAGGGGTACTGGTAGGGAAGGTCAAGAGAGAGTTTGGGGTGGGGCACGTATGAATCTTGCAAAAACGACATCATCAAATGTATTAAAAAACACGTAAACATCGTTTTAAAAACCCCCTTTCTTGTATCGTTCATTTTGTTCTACGGTCGCAGTACAATACCACAAGTTAGCACTTCGTGTCTCTCCCATGTTCGGTCAGTTTGTTGTGTCAATCGTCCTAATCATCGTTTTCATAACAGCAGAGCTGCATACCTCTGAAAAAAGGCAATGTGAGACAGAATACAGTTAATTCAGATGATTGTATTTGTTTTAGGATAGTACATGTGATTGGACATTGAAATATAGACTAAAGGAAAGGATTAAATAAATAAATACTGGGATGCCTCTATGCATCAATAATCGATGATTGATAAATGAATCGATCTGTGAAATGCCTGAATCCTCGCACCCTCAGTACACGAGAATTGATATGCTAAATGTGAACTGATTATTCCCACCGTGAAAATAACCAGCAGAATAAACGCATCCTCTTCTCTGACTCGTGAGGACGAACGTAAATACATTTCTGTGGAAATTATTCTTGACATTACTTTCTCGCAATTCACCCCCATTCATTTAAATAAAAGCATGCCATTTGCAAAAATACGTGCCAATCTCTCCCCGGCTACAAATCTTAAAAGCAAAGTAAGAGTACTTTAGCTCAACACCCTTTAGCACACGAGGTCACTCGTTTCTGATAATTGCAACAGCTGTAATTTCCGATTTCCGACGCGCTATACATTAAGGCTGAACTTTAGCGAGCTTGATGTGTCAATCTGCTCTGTGTATCTCGTCGCATTAGCGAATTTGAATGACATTTAAGTCCCGCAAACATTGTGACGGCCCACTCATCCAACCACCTCGGAGTTTTCAAGGGATTTCAGTCATTGATTACAAAGTGTTTGAAATGCAAGCGTGCCCCGGCGTATTTAAAACATCCTTAATGACACCAACGTCACGATTTAAGCCATCGGTGAACAATCGGTGGAAGTATTCGCCACTTATTTATAGAAATAAAACGCTTCCGCTTATTGCCTGAAAAAATGACACGTAAGTTTACATGTTTCAGATCAGTACTTGTTTGTAACTTGAGAGAGACAAAACAATGATTATGAGGCTTCTCATACATTGAAACCGTGCAGGGCATTCACGCTCCACTGCCAATAGAGCGTTTTAACACTTTGATTAAATGCTTTAATCAATCACCATCCCGGTCTGTTTATTAATCACTTTATCAAACAGTTGATGCATTGCTGCTTTTAATGGACTCCATTTATTTTGATTTCTCCTCTCTTCATCTTATCGAAAGGGCTCTCCCAATCTGGACAGATAAAAAAAAAAGGGGGGGGACCGGGAGAACGGCCTGCTGCTGTGGCGAGAGCTCGGACAACACAGTCCCTTAATTTAGTTACAATCACTCTGCTCAGACTTAACCAATTTATTAGTGGCAGTATGCGGCCTGAGCGATGGCTAGGTAAACCACGTAGCTTAGCTCTGATAAACAGGCACCTATTCATTCGTCTTCCCCGCTGACACCACGATGATGTATGATCCTAATAAGATTAATATCCCCTGGATTTTCTTCCCTCTTAGTCCCCGCGGGCATCCGTTAATGTTACTCCTCAATGATCTCAGACACTTTCTCAACTTCTATGCAAGAACTGGGAAAGAAGAAATAAAAGCTTTTTGAATAAATGCTTGAATTTGATTTAACACCTAAAATGCAAATGCCAGCGCTAATAATTTATTTACAACGCAGCATATCTTACACTTGAACTATGAAAGAACATTCTTCCCTCCCTGAAAACAAATCTCTAAAAAGAGGTGCATCTCTCGCCGCTGCATATCAAGTTTCCTGTCGTATATAATAACGCATTAAAGTAGTCATTGAACCTCTCGTTTTCTGGTCAGAAATGACCATAATTAGCAAACAATCCATCTCCTTTTAAGCCCCATCCCAGCCAACCCCGCCATCACCAGACCACCGTAGTCTCTTGTCTGGATTCATGCACAGACTTTCTGTCTCATCCATATTTCCCCCTGTCTGCCCTCAAGCTTCTCCTCTTCTCTCCATTGTGTGCTAAAAAGCTATTGTCTGCATCATCTAAAACTCTGTTCACTGTTATGAAGCAGCAGTGAAAAACATGAGAGTGCACAGGTTTGGAACGTTGAATAGGAAATTGTATTTAAGTGGTCTTCTCTTGCCCATCACCTCTACCCTCTACCCTCCTCCACATGAGAAGGGCTGCTGGGGCGGGCTGGAAGGGGAAGCCAGGAGGCCAATAGCAAACTTGAAAGCAGCCAACATTTGCAGCACTCTTGAAAAACAAGCATTTCACACCTGAAGCCTTTCATGCAGGGCCTCGAGGCATCCCCTTCAAGGCATTTAATTGGCTATTGCTTCAGAGCTCGTTCAACGCGCCCATTATGGTGAGGCGACAAGCAGCCAAGTATGTCGAATGAAAAGGGTCCTTCTCCCAGATGGGCCTTGTGATATTAAAAACTGCCCGATCACTTCTTGCTGTTGACTGGCAGAGGTATTTCAGATGTATGCACATGCACAAGTACTTACACATGAAAAGAGTGCGGCTGTATAAGACCGGCCTTCACTGCTAAGCCACGAGCATTGTAAGACGGCGAGCTTGTGTTGTGATACTGACGCACTAGCCGTGTAAAGAAAAGCACAAGCAGCAGCGCTGCCTTCCACAAACTGATATTTGTTGGAGTAAATGACACTCAACTTTGGCAGCCCTGCTTATCAAGGATGACATTCGAACAAGCAGTGAAACATTTCCCCAGCTAGTGCCAACTGATGAAAACACCCTGCAGCATGCCTCCAGACTTCAGGCACTTTGATCACACACCGTTTTTGAAATGAAGACATGTGTGGCTTCTCTTAACATATTTCATGCTTTAATCTTTACGGTGGGATGCGAGGCTCCGGGATATGATGTTCCACTTTTGTTTGGCAGTTCTACCTTAAAGATAGGGTCGTTTTCCGTCCCCGTGCCATCTGTCATCTGAAGTTTCACCCGTTCCAGCCCGAGGCACTGCAGCCCTCGTTGGCAATGTTTTTGAGGGCACCCTGACTCCCCATGGATGGACAGCCGTGGGGGAACCAGATAAAGTAGGTGTTTAGTCTCTGGGCTGCAGATGAGGAAGGGATTGGCTTTGAGCTGGGTTGGGACTCATGGGAAATCTGGCGTGCAAACTAATTACGTTGTGCTGCCAAACTGCCTGTGATTACAAAATGGAGAGGCGGCTAAGGTGGAGCTTAGATTTTATCAATTGCCCTACTATTTATTCTTAAAAGAAAGAAGCCAAAGGTAATGAGATTATTAGACGAGATGTTCTTTTAATTGTGGAAAGACTCATCCTAATTTTTTTTGTTGAGCTCGGATGGATGGATGGATGGATGGATGGATGGATGGATGGATGGATGGATGGATGGATGGATGGATGGATGGATGGATGGATGGATGGATGATAAAAATAACAAAAAAAAAATCTCTTAAAAATGAAAAATAAAC
>CAAKHC010002273.1:32184-48442 GCA_901007825.1 Macroramphosus scolopax | reverse complement strand
TAAAGCTCCTGGCTGTTCACAAAGTCAAAGGAGAGATGGATGGATGGATGGATGGATGGATGGATGGATGGATGGATGGATGGATGGATGGATGGATGGATGGATGATAAAAATAACAAAAAAAAAATCTCTTAAAAATGAAAAATAAACCGAGATCAGAACCGTTCGCTCTCAAAGTTTTGTCACACGAGAAAAATTTGAATTTGCAGGATGGTTCAGCGACAGCAAATCCCTAATTACTTCTTCTGTTTCCCCACCTGCCTGTCACACTTTTGGTGAAAGCCACTTAAAAACAGGTTAGTTCACAAATGATCTGCTATATTTGTATTAACGCCTCAGCTGGTGGCGCAGGCAGTCCCAGAAGATCTGCACCAGGCAAATCATTAAAGGTACAACGGGCTAGGAAGTTCACCTCCCTCATCTGGGATCAACCGGAATATTTCTATTACAGCCGTTATACTTTATTGTGTGTACTACGTGAAGTTAAAGATATTTCCTTATAGCATCAATTATCTGTATCCAAGTATCTAAACCCAAATGTGAGCTCTGCTGAAATGTATTTACACATGTGGACCGTACTTACTCACGTCATCAAACCTTAATGAGAAAAGGAATTTATGAACGTGATCTCAATTTGCAAAAATTCGTAGGTCACAATAAAGCGGATGATTATAACGGGAGATAAATCGTCTATGCCGCCCGTATTGTTTTTTATTACATTACGTTTCATTACATATGAACGTGCTTAGCAGATGTCTGAAAGCATCGTGACTGACATAACTTATAGTCTGGCTCCAAACCCATTTACACGGAGGAGAATGTCAACAGCTCAGATGAGTAACATTTGTCAAGGATGGACTGACAGCACACAACGAGGCAATATCATCCCTTAAAATAACTTGACTTGCTCGCGCCCGCTTTCAGAGGGACGGCGTCTCGGGGGTTAAAAGAAAGGAAGTGATTTTTATAAGGGAACTGTAGGCACAGTCATGGATCTAATCATCACAGGGGAATGCAGGTAGCATCAGTCAGTGACATGCAGTAACATGATATCAGACACGGAATAGATCACTGTCTGTGTGGTATACATAGCACCACTCTTCCGGAGACCTCATCCTTCAGAGGGGCAAACTGCTTGTGGTTAGGGAACTGAACTTGGGACAAGAGGGCTGCAGGTTCAATATCGCCGTCAGACACTGAGCAAGATACTTAACCTGAGCTGCCTCGATGAACATCCCAACTAATAAATAGATGGCATATAAAATGTCAGCGCAGCGCCGGCAGATAGTAGCACTGAGATAATATCATCAAGAGTATGCTTCAGATATGTACAGTAGGAAGCAGGGCGTGTTTCTTTAAAATATTAATTTGTGCTGGAATTAGAACTGACTGACAGACGTTTTTAATATGCTAATTTATTATTGTCTTTTTCATGTTGTCTAATTTGTTGTTTTATTATGAATCTCACGAGGTTTCATTCCTCCTTTGCTGTCTGAGCTGTTTCTCAAATTCTTTGGTTCTTTATTTGCCTCATATTTCGGCCAATCTGTCTCGTTTTATTCAGTTAAGCACTTTTATGTGCGAGAAATCCTCTAAGCTTATTACGTTATTATCTATTGTTGTCATTATCATGTAAACTACATGTCTAACGGTTAAACCCTTGAGTAAGGTATAGTCTCTTTCACGTACATCGCTTCTCAAGTTTCTGTCCGATGTTCACAGAGCGCGGGGAGAAAATCAATAAACCAACACGACAGCCAGTCTCGAGAGGATTTCACTTTGGATTACGAGCTGAGGAAAAAAAAAAAAAAAAGAACAGAATGCAATACTGGGACAGCATTATGACATTATTATCAAAATCCTCATTGATTACTGATGGGTGAAAATAAAAGGTAATCTTACAGGTAGTAATTGAAACGAAATCCAGCACCGAGCCGTCTGACTGGGAATGATAGCCAATGACATGACATTAGGCAACGTGAGACAAGGGGCAGTGGTTTAAGTGATCTGGCAGGCAGTACGATGCCCTCCTGTCAGGATCGATCAGTCCTGCTGAAATTTAGAGCAACACTCTAAATTGGTCTTAATGGTGTGTTTCATCCTCCAGTCTCCTCCACACATTGACTGGGAGCCAGTGTCCTTCATCACGCCGGGTTCCTGCCCTCCCTTTCAATCTGGGCATACCACTGATCTCTGCTCTCTGAGGAGAGCGAGCAAATCGGGCCAGGGGCACCCACAGCATCAAGTGGCTTACATCCCCACCTCTCATCGCCGGGGAGGTTCCCCCTTCCAGAGCGTTAAAAGAGCCAGAAAAACAAGGCCCCAACAATTTTCTGATCAAGATCCACTTTTCGAGGCGTGAGAATTATCACACGTCGCAGGAGAGCAAACAGAGTCAGCGGCCGGACCTGATTGTGCGGTACGGCGGTGGCTTCTGTCTCAGTCTTTAATGGGGCAGACCCATCAGAGGCACAAAGAGGAAAAAAAAAAAAAAAAGGATCCACAGAATGCCCGTCTCCCACTCTGTTGGAAAGTAATCTGCTTACATCATTAGGCTAAGCTTGCTGAAACAAATTACCAGATGTTACGTTCCTTTTACCCTCGTCTCTTTTTGTCAGCGTTTTAAAAAAAAATCTTAATTTTTCCTCCCTGCCCCCCCCCTCTCCTCCTCTCCAACACCTCTACACAATAAGGCCATGTGCAAAATAACAACAACTGGAAAAAGACCCCCTATCTGCTTCTGTTTGCAATCCTTCCATTTTTTTGGGCAATCCAGTCATGTAGCGCCTATAACCTGAGCACAGAAGAAGAGAATACCAGGAAGAAAAGAATGAACTGAAGCAATTGAGGTCCCCCACCCGCGGCTGCACTTGGTAGGGATTTTTGAGGGTCTAGTTTTGCTTATCACATTTGAAACCATTTAGAGATAAAGCCATGTCCCAGTGTGTGCTGTAACTCTGTAGCCTGCTGAGCATGCAAACACATATTTCAATCCGTGCCCCCCTTTAGATATTTCTAAGAGCAGATGTAACATTAACTCCTCGGTCAATAACGAACAATTAACCAAAGCGTGCAAACGTCCTTGAAAAAAAACTTTGAAATTATAAATTTGATTTTCTGAGTAATTTCCTGTTTTTTATGTTTTTTTTTGTAATTTTTAAATTAAATAGCTGTTCTTGTAAATTATCAATAAAAAATTAGACTAAATATTCACAATACAAAAACAATCAAATAGAAGTGACGATAATTATGAGCCCACTTAGAATATAGATATAGAATATATGATATACAAACATACAGTAACAGTATTTGTTTTATAATATGTTTGTGAAAGTTATTATTATTATTAAGTGCAACACACTTTTTTTTTGGTGTATGTCGTGATGTTATTTTACAATTCTTACATTAAAAGCCGGCTTGTCGTTCAGTCTTAACTTCTACCTTTTCAGGAGGGCGGCGAGTTGACATACAAACTGGCCTTGGATTGTACTTTTAGGAGGAAAACGGTTTTACAACAAAGCAGAAAAATTGTCAAACTAGCCTGGACCTTATTTTCACATAAAAGAACGCAGATACAGATATGTACTTTAAAATTGGTTGTGTATTTTGGCTCTTATCAACAGCCTGGCAGGAATTGTGATTCATAGCAGTCATTTAAGTGATAATGCATTCATTCACTACACTAATAAACACGTACCTCCTGGATATCTGTGCTTCAGCGTCGCTGCAATGATAGTCGCTAAACAGGAGGCAGAAAACTCAAGATGGTGTTGATTGATAAATTGACAGGTTAATTTTAGGATGGATAATGAGAGTAAGACCCTGAGAGATGCTAGAGAGAGCCCTTTGCTCTACTTTGGATGCAGTGCCATCTATCTATTGCTGGTAGAACCGCACAGAGGAGCAGGTCCACTCAGGCCCTGCCAAACGTTCTTACCTTCTAGGTTAAACGAGGTCTCGGGCTTTATTGCTTTATTTTTGTTGTGTTCCCTAAGAACACATCAACTGTAGTTTCACGGCAAATTAGACCACAATAACCTATAAATGTACCTCACACTAAAAAAAAAAGACCTCTGAAAATGTTTGCATGAAATCTGACATAAAAAACATCATCTACCACTAATTCCAACGTGAATCCTAATATTTCTAAAGCAAAATATACTTATTCCTAAGCTTCAGTTTAGTGCACAAATATCCCATATATTTAGAGTTGATAGATTCTGAGATTTATATTGGCCATGTGTTAGAAAATAGAAATGATCTAATGTTCTCTGGTTGCAATTCCATGTGAGTGATATGAAAAAAAGCCGACACAATCCAACCTCAGAGCCTAATTAGAGGGCAAACTGTTAGAACAGAAGAGAAGGTTTAACGAGAGGTTAGAAAGGTTTCTATATCTTACACAAATTTCCACTGCTTGTCACTGCAATGTGCCAAGTCTGCAAGCACTTTAATTAAGTCCACCACTGTTACTCTACAGCACTTCTCAATGAATCAGCACACAATGCCGTGCTAATCAAATGCCACTATTTTAGTTTCAGACCTAATGGCCATTATTTTCTACCTCGGCCACCGTGCGAGTTAATGAACGTGTACATCTTTATTAAATAAGGCAGAGTTGTGTGGAAGGGAGCTCAGAGACAAACATGTCAAGATGAACATGTCGAGAAAACTATAATTACGCTCTCTGAACGTTGCTAACTCCCGATGAAAAGTGTGAAGAAAAAACTGTGTAAATTAAACAGCTTGATTCAAATTCAAGTTTGATGAATTTTTTCTGTGTTGTACTACAACAGTTTTATATATTGTAGTACAACAGGACTTAAAATGACCCAATTTCTCTTTTTGTTCTTTGTACTGAAGCTTCAAGAGACCCTGCTCTCCTTTGGACCTCTTTGCTGTCTCTCAATAGTGAAAGTATTTTAAAAAATGGATCACCTGTCATGACAGGAAATTAACTGAAAATTAAAAACAGAATTTCTAAAGAATTTTCAAAAATGGCAAAAATCTTTTTGTATTTATTGTATAATTTCAAGTATGTTACAATAACTAACCTTTTTTTTTCTTCTTTCAGTATGAACATAGGATTCGCCTTTTATTTCAACTTTAATATTCCATGCAACCTTGAAACACTCACGAGGATGAGGAACAATTTGCACGTGGCAAAAATAACACATCCTCCATCTCTGTGGTCGCAGAGCTTCAGTGAGGCAGGAACGGTTCTGTTTAGTGCAACGTTTGATGATATGAACATGACCGCGACAGAGGACAACACTGTTGCCATGGATGCAAAAGGGAAGAAAAATGTTTTGTGTAAGCTACACTATATATGGTAAATACCTTCATAGTATTTAGTTACTTATAATTCAACTGATAATAATGAGATAATATAGTAATAAGAGATGTAGCTGCAAAAACAGCACATGTCCACTGAAAATTCTTCACACTCTGCATCTTATCTAATTTATAAAGCAAAGGATCAATGCATTATAATTTAACAATGCATTGAATAAACACGAAATTATGAAAAGACCCAAGCAAACTGCAGAACAACAAATTCTGGTTTGCACGGCTGCAATACTGTTCCACAGGCATTCTCTTGAAGTGCATTTGGTCCCATATTGTTGGAATTGAGAGCAATTGTGATGAGAATAATTATGGCTTAGGGTGTCATTGTATTGCTGTAAATGCTGTTGATTACCAATAACCACATGGTCACACCTAGGGGTGCCTCACTCCTCCCATTCATTTGAACAGTGCTCTGAGCTCTGACAGACACCACAAGAACGAAAGAAAGGGCACAGAGGACAAATCTTAGGGGATTCACCCCATCTAAGGCTCCAAAGCACCCAACAGCTTGATCCTGTGTCACTCCGAGGGCACGGCTTGGCTCTCCCTTGATTTGCCTTTGAAATCTAAACGTTTAATTGTGGTCAATGAAAAGGGTAAATGAATGGTTGAAGAATATGAGCTGAGGGTGGGGCTATTTCAGAGTGTCAGGCTGTAAAATGAGTTTACATAAAAAGCAGAAGGGAGGAAAAAAAAATCAAGAGGGAATAATGAAATTAGGGATGGGGCGAGAGAGAAAGAGAAAGCAAGAGCTGGAGAACTTGAAGCACTGACCCCTATCGTCCTTGGTGAAAAGCAAAAGATTAGAAAGTGTTTCATGCTAATTTCCATGGAGATTTCTGTAATTTCTCAAAAATTACTTCTTCCCGCTTTGATTTGTCCGTACTGCCAGGCCCCCTGCTAGTGTTGTCAGGGTGGTCTGCTCTATCATGCCTCTGCTCTCGTGGGCCCCTGATGGCCCCTCACTGCGGCCAGCCGTCGTGAGATTACTGAAGCGGTGCTGACGTCTCTATCAGCTCGCGCCACCGTCATGCCCTCTCCCAGCCCCCCACCATCACCCGATCCCTTTCCCTCAGCCTAGCTTCCTTTCTGCCCACCCACCACCAACCCGCCCTCGGTGCAATCTCTCATAGATCTGTCAGATGATGGCTTCATTGGTTCACACTGCTCCCTGCAAACTCATACCGGTCTTTTTTCACTCCCGCATCCCGTCCTCTCATCCCTCCTAGAAACCTGCGCCACAAGAAAAATATTTTCCTCCCTCCCATTGTAGACTGCTTCACCTTTTGCTATCCCTCAGCCTTCTCTCTCTCTGCCTCATCCTGGTTTGTGCTTCTGCCTGCCACATCAAAGGAGAACCAGGGGTCACGGAGCCACAGGCATGGAATATAAATGCAGCCAACTGCGTGGCAGTATGGGAAATCAATCCACTAAAGATAGCACCATACACTTCATGAACTCATCATCAGTCTCTGATACATACAGTAACATATAGACGTTTTTTGCAGCCTTTTGTGCATTGTATAGGGAGCCATGTATTTAGTCTCTACAGGCTCACATTCCATTTTGCCAGAGCAGGAATTAGTGAGGAGAAATATATATTCCTTTAGATAGCGATACACCGGATTTATCGACTACACGTCATTATCAGCTGATATCCACCTTGTTGACTGCCATCGGCCAATCGGCAAATAGGATAACATTCAAGCATGCCGGTGGCCGATCTTTATCTGTTTATATGTGTCGACGATATAAGCATTTCTCATGGAGTAGGTATGAAGTTGTATAACAGGCTTAGAAGGCTTTTGTTATTTTTTTCACAAAAGAATTTTTCTATTGTGAAAGTATAGTAAAAAGGTTTTCGTAAATGTTTGCTCATTAAAAGACAACAAGATAAAGGGATGAAAGACTGAAAACAGTTTTCTTTTTAAGTTGATATTTCTTTTGTTTCCCTGAGAGGCGAACAAATAACAAAAATTAAGAATAACGGTATCAGAAATGTTATTTTAATATTTTGCATTGGCCAAGAAGTTCACCATCGGTGCATCGCTTCTCTAAGAGATGTTTAAAATGTTCATGCGATGTTATGTAGTGTCTATTTCCTGCACAGATGCTTTGATATACAGGGCTGTCTGTCTGTGTGAGGGCAGAAATGAAGAGAAAAAAAAAGAAGGTGAAATGAAAATAAGACTGCAGCAGAAATATGTAAACAACTCTTCCTGCAGGCCCGGAGCTGAAGATTCTTGCCAGGTGAGGCTTCCTGCAACGTGTCATATACTATTGCGTTTAACACCTGTGAAGCAGTCGGGGCCGTCTGGATGATGGCGGTAAGAAATATCCCTCTGAATGATCAAAAAACAGACATGACACCGAGCGGCAGCAACCATTGTCATGAATTTTGTAGGTCTTGAGGGATGAATGGGGAAAACTATGTGACTGCCAGACGTCGAGCTCCGCGGTGGGGTTCGATGGCGAGTAGCTCCGGTTGCTTAGCATTAGTAGTAGATAAACACTCTGTCAGAAGCTGTCATTGTCTACTCTAATGCCAAAGATGCCACACAGGCTGTGCTTGAGTGACACCGTGTTTTGTGGAGTGTGACAGGGCTTGTAAATGCTAACTCCCTTTGGCTGGATCTCCATGCCGCGGTGGAGCCAAACCCCGGCGACACCTGGAAGCGCAGAGGGACTAAACTCTGACACTCGGCGGATGATACATGTTGTCCGCTCGTGCTCATCTCAAAGTGCAGAATTTACTCTAGTAATTATTGTAGACTCATGGAAATTGGCTATAAAAAAAATATGCTTGATCACCACCCACATCAACAATTATAAGTACAAGTTTATTCTCTTATGTTTACTTGATAATCATATTTCTCAGGAAGACAAGTTATAAACTTATAAAGTATATCACTCATGAGCAGATAAGCCACATCTTGAAGTGTCTCTACCCCAAAAGGCTTTTCAACAATCTTCACAAACCACAATATGGAAGCTGTGTGTTCAGCACAAGTCTAATGCACTCGCAGTCTGCCACAAGTACACACATCCAACCACACAAACAGCAGGATATGGGTTTTTCCATGCTTTCAGAAAGTGGATAGATGAGGAGTTTCCCAGTCAATAGCTATGAAGACGAGAGTATTCCAGTCAAAACTATAATTTGATTGCTGTTTAAAAGAAATGAAACAAAAGAAATCGAGCCGTACGTCCGACCACTTTATTAAAAAAAAAAACTCATATCGGCCACAACGACGTATTTCCCTGGAAAGTTACTCTGGAAAGTGGAAAGATAGTGGAAGCAGAACAGCATGAAACAAACTCCAGTCGTATATAAAGTTCATAGCATATTTCATCTTTTTCCTCCAATACATTTCGCAGCCATAAAGGTTGAAATTTTTCTGTCTGAGAAAAATAGCGTGGAGAATTAAACTGCCTTGAGCAACAAATAACACTGGCCATCTTGGAGCTCCTGAGTTGTTCTGTAGGCTGCAGGGCTGGACAGTGTGGTGTGCTCTTCCCCCTAATGCCCTGTCCATTGATCTTTCCCGTAACTACAGCTCCCCACAGAAACCCACACAATCTGTGCAGAGGAGTGCTCCTAGGCACCCCCCACTTCAAAGGTGCATATTTACTCTTAGAAATTTAGAGAAAGTGCAGATGTGGATGCATCCTCCAACCTCAATCAATGACAGGGCTGGTCCTCCTGACCCTCCCCCTGCTGGCTAATAAAGTGCTTCTTAGGTTTGGTGGTTTCTCGGGAAGCCTTGTGGGGTTGGTTCAAACTAGCACTTAGGTTTGTTTCCATTGTCTCTCTTCTGTAAATTGATTTTTTTGGACAATTACTTATGTTGTTGCTCAGCAAAGTTTCAGACTGAAAACTGGAGACATATCCATTTTTGTAGGAGATGTTATTTGTTTTTAATTTGTGGCATTTAGTAATTGTAATAAACAAAAGGGGAAATAAATCAGACACTTCTTAAAGAGCTCAGTTGTATAGTGAGACTCAACCACACGGTGCTTTGTGAGCAGTAATTCTCTTATTAGCTGAAAACTTTCAGCTTCACTAAAAGCTCAGACTAAAAAATAAATACCTGAACGTGCATATATTAACATTTATTCTGGTAGGCAGACAAAAAACAGAATTGAACAATGGTTTGAACTTAGATTGTCCCTCTGTAACCTGTCAAACCGCTCTTCAATAGAGCAGTCCCCTGAAATATTCTTTAAATAAAATAGCCTCATTTTCACATGAAAAAAAATACAAAATTAGATTGTTGAAATGTCTTTAATTAGCAGTTTTTCAAAGAATCTACTTATGCATTGTGTCCGTATCCTTGTCTTTGATAAAAAAAAGAAAAGAAAAAAGAAAGCATTTCATGCTGGGATGCACATTATCATAATTGCCATTTGCAATCTTCAAAAACAAATGTGTATTAAGACAGTAGCTAAAATAGTCCTTCTGCTGAAAATCAGACAATCAAAATCTTTTGTAATTAAGCACAGTGATATCGTAATTACCGGTGATTCAAGCTACTGCACGCTGCTTCCTGTCCCCCTCTGCAACAATTAGAAAAATACACGCCGGTTGGGATTTTGTCTTAATTTCACAAAAATGTGAGTCTCCAAAGTGACTCGTTGGGAGGGGAGTTATTCACAAACAATGACGTTTGAGACTCTTTTCTTGCAAGAACTGTATTCATTCTGTACTCAACGGGGACGTCTAAGTCTGTCAGTGGAGAAAAGCTCTTAAGGGAATTGCATATCCGCAGAACAACATAAAAGGAAGCAAGTTTGGCAAATGAAGTATTAATTGTGTTCAAATTATAATCGTAGAAATAAAAAACTTTCTAGAAATCCTCTCTCCTGCTGTGCACAAGCATATACACTATTCTGTATGAACTAATTTCACCTGAAAACGAGCGACCTTGAGACGCCGACATCTGACAATCATCATTTGATCGTCACTTTTTTTTTGGTAAGTGCCTGCCTAGCCTGGATTCTGCTCATGGTGTTGATTGCATTTTTCCAAGTGTGCCACAATAGTGTTCGCTTTGAAAAGAGTGAATAAAAACTTGTTCCGATGCCATTAATCCTAACTCGCTCGGAGTCTCCCAGACATCTATTTTTCTTCCTCTTTTCTCTCCCTGCACATACTTTAACTCTCACTCGCTACGCGCCGTGAACATGTTGACAGCAGTTTGTTAGTAGGTATCAGTTTTCAGTGAGCAGGCTGAGAGGAAGAGAGGGATGTGGTAATCATCTCTATCTCCGGCTGCTTGGCAGCATTCCCCTCGGCATGCTGGCAGACACTTGCCATTGAGTGGCTGTCAAGCAGAAAGGGTGTGGGATGTGGGCTCAAGCTACACAGGTCACGGTCATTTCTTTCCAAAAGCCACTGAAGCTAAAACCTTAAGTGGCATTTCAGCTACCTGCACTGGCAGTTCTGACACTCACAACACTAACAAGGAGACCACCGGTTGAGAGTCAAACTCGATTATGCCTCCCTGGTGGATTTGCCTAATATAGCTTAGCTACTGCCATGCTTGTTTTTCTAGCCCTTAGGAAGCCGGAGCTTTCAACAGGAGAGTTGTTCAGCAGGTGTGTGAAGTACAAATATTGTGGTATTTATAAAGAGTATAACAGAAATATACTGTATGTATTATATATGTTTTATGAAATGTCTGGATAAGGTAGTTTATATCACAAGAAGGGGACTAAAAAGCAGCATTTAAACCATTTAAATCCAACACCACTCAAATTATATAACATAACTTTATGTTTAGGGTGGCAAGTGTAGAACATTTTGAAAACAAAGACACTTTGTTTTCAGGTAAAGTTAAAGCTATTTCTAGTGTAACAGTGCTTGTGTTTGAGATGCTTTTTATTGTGTGGTGCAGCAGTGCAAGTGATGTTGAGGGGCTGGTACAAAGTCCTGCAAAGCTTTAGTTGTTTCCTTGTCACTATTTCTGCAACAAAAACATCACACATTACAGTGTGTAATGCAGGTTGAAGAAAAAATGGCTTGCTGGGTCATTGCCAAGTAAAAAAAAAGACTAATTAAAGTGGGTTTTAATTCATATAAAGCTAAATCCACTGTGCTTCTTCAAAGATAAACTGTTGCACTTCTCATATACTAGAATAACAGTCATGCTCATCATCATAACATTAATTCTGCATTAATTCAAGGCTGTCTTCAGTTCAAAAACCACAGCACCTTAGTTTATGCTGTATTACTTGGAAATATAACTAATCACCAAAAACAAAAAACGGCAAGTTCCATAAAAGGTTAGGACTTTAAACAAAATAGCAGGAAAAGTAGTCTGACTTCTGTGTCAGTAAACAGAATCCTGCTTGATACGTTGCAGGCTCTCACAACCTGGACCTGTGATCTTTAGAGTGATACCCTCAAGTTCATAGCAACAAATACACTCAATCACTCTGGGAGATCCGAAGACTCTCTGTTGGCCAATTACTGCTTTTTAAAAGCCTGGGGCGCCCTGGAAACTTTGACTCCTGGAAATAAAGACCAATCTGAGAGAGAAACATTGCAGCTATTAAAATCTTTATAATTCTGTAAATCACAAGTGATTTGTTTTGCCTCATGGCTTGTTCCGAAACATCCTCGCTGCTATTGCAAAGGGCATGGGGTGATTGCAATTGAGGAGAGCAACCTTATTTTTACAACTAAGCTTGGAAAAAAATATGCCTTTTTTCTTCTTCTTTTGGAGTGCAGAAGGCAAAGATCTCCTCTGTGTCATAATTGCCTGAAGTTAGAGAGTAAAGGCTCTGGACTCCTGATGTTAGTGTGGGCCTTTCATCAGGGGGGTTGGAGTCAGAGCTGCTTTAAAAGATCAGGCACTCTGGAGAATCACACATTTTATTTGTGTAATAAAAGCATTTTAAAAGAGAGATAATGTACTATTTATCTGCCGCTACACTGGGCGTCCCAGACTGGTGCGGCCGTCGTCGGGTCGGCTGTTTTTGTTGTTGATTAACGAGTCTATTATTCACAGCTGATTTACATTTCTCCTTTATTTCCTTCTTTTTTTTTTAAAACTTCAATATTAAGTATGCAATACTGATTAATTTTGAGGATGGATTCTGAAATTAGCCTGCTTACTCAAACAAAGTGGAAGCCAAAAGTGGTAGAGAGGATCACGTAATTATGAGTAAAATCACTCCAATTAAACACTGCCATGTTAACTTTTAGAGAGCACACACTCCACATAATGTAATTAAAAATTGGGGATGGGAAAATGGGAAAGAAAACACCAACATTGTGGAATGAAGCGTTTACAGTTGATGGATTCTCAAAAAGCTCTTCTTTCCCCCCGGTGATCAAGGTTAAGAATGGCACTCCTCTGCCGCTGCGGCGGCGCTCTCCCTCCCCGACTGCCAAACTCCCCATTCAGCAACGCAAGGCCCTCTGGTACTAGACAAGAGCCCTGACTGCGGACGCTTTGATACTTCAGCCTCTAATCAGTATCCTTATAGCACTGAGCTGATGGACGAACGGGTCATAGGAAGGATGTCCCAACCATAAATCAGACTACAGGGGTGACAGCACACAAAATAGGTGAATTGTCCTTGGGTTTGCAATGCTGGCGGCATCCCTTGTGTCCCGGAGTCACACCACCCTTTTTATTATTTGGGAGCGAGTCAAACGGATGCCCTACCAGCCAATCTGCCCTCCCCCTTGTGTTTTTCCCCCACTCTTCGAGCCTGGACCTTGCTATGAACTGTTTCCAGAGTCAGTTACTGGTGTAATTGAAAGTGCTTTGTCATCGCTTTCAGCCAAACACTGATGGATGTGAAGTTGAATGAGGTTTGGGTTTTAGTTATACGAGTGAGCCTGTGTGAGATTTATCACCAGAGGCTTAAGAGGCTACAAGGGACCATTAAAGTACCACTGCGGTCTAGATCACAGCAAACTGTTCATTATTATTCATTAAAACAGAACGCCTTTGATATCTCTTGCTCCCCATGTGAAAAGAAATGTACATAAATGTTTTTGATCGCTGCTAAAAAAAAAAAGAAAGAAAAACATTTGTCTCAGTTGCAGATTTTACAGTGAACTTAAACGTGAATTTCAAAAAGTCTCGTCACAATAGCTAAAGAGTTAAGAGGCCTCGACATTGGTAAGCAGTGAATTGAGATAAAACAGTAGTTTTCTCTAAGTTTCAGCAAAATCTAAATCTCAAAAAACTTTTTTTATACATTTATGTATTTTATAATCTTTGTCCTTTACAGCTTTGCACCTTTGGCAATCACCATTTTGAACTAGGGGGAAGGCATATTCTCTCAATTGAGGGTCTCTCATGTCAGAAATACTCCCTTAAATCGAGCCGCTAGAACGCAAAAGTATTTTTCATATATTTTTCAAACATCTTTTCATAATTAGTGTGGTCAATGGGAAACCTATGAAACCATTTAATTTCAATGGTAAATCGACCTCCGCATGCAAAGCGTGGGAGGTGTGCTAGTTCTCATTGTCTCCCACTTATTATAGGCTGCTCCCAGCTGCCGAGGCTGTGAGGGGCTGGATCCTGGCTCGCATCCAGCTCGGCTCTGATCTGGGCCTCTTTGTGATTTGAGGAGTATAGTGCTTTGCTGGGCTGCTGTCCTAGAGCCATGTTGGAATGCAAGAGCAGTGGTGGAGGTGCAGAGGGAAGTGACCTCACTGTGTGATGTGAGCAATAGTACGGGGCAAGAGTTGCACACTGAGGTTGGTTGGATTATAAATAAGTAGCGTGTGGTTTCTGTGCTGTAGCCGGGAAATAGGAAAGGTGAACACAAGTGCTCACAGCACAGTTGTAAATGGTGCCCTTTCCTAACATTGGCTCAAGGCTGCCAAGACAGGACGCCCAAATAAAATTGCTTCAATAGAAAAATATTGCCCAATATCTCTACATGTTCTCAAATATATTAGTCTCCCATTGCATACAGCGCAAGGTGCAATGTTCAATTACTCAATGATTTTATTAATGCTTGAATCTTATCAGATATTTTTCATGTTTCTGGGGAGAGGTTAGGCTTCCCATTGGAGGGCATTGGATGCTCAGGTTTTCTTATGTTCATGTGTGTTTTCTACTTGTGTACATATTGTTTTCAGAGTTAGGGATACCAATATGTAGGGTATTATGTCTTTTGATTGATTTAAAATTATCAAAAAGAAAATGTTCAAACCTAATAAGACATATAAATAATGTATTTTTACTACTTCTGTCAGATTTGTAATCTGATAATGTGCGTGTGCTGACTCATCACTGACCTCTTTGACGTCTGTGCGCATGTGGGTCATGTCTCGTAGAGCTCCAAGAACCGAAGAGACAAAGAACCAGCCACAAGCACAAATACCTGAAAGGAGAGACAAAGACAACTTCACTTCAACAGGAAGCAATGTGTCCAATATAAACAGTGCTTACCTAGAAGCACCATCAGTGTGTGAAACTCAATACGACTTCCAGGACCCCTCAGGGACTCTCTGGAAGAATAAAATGAGACGGAGACCGTAGGGTAATGGCCCCCTGTGGTTGTGTGCTTGTTTTTGTACCTTTAATAGGCCTTAGTTTAAAACTACCAGCTGAATTCAGTTCACTTCCTAAATACGTATCATTCTTGTATGAAGCGTTTCATAAAGTTAAGTGTGGATGAACCTATCAAATCAATAGATCTGCTTTTTTTTGCCTGTGGGAAAATTAGCATGGCAAATGAACATAGCTCGCAGATGGTTGGGTATGGGGCATTGCCGTGGCTCCTAACGAACAATTGATTAACTTGTAAATTCCCATTGCCCAGCTGTTTTTCAGGCTGTTCACTAGGAAAAAAAAAGGGAGGGGGGGCGGGGGAGATCCAGATGCTTTGAGTGTAGCCGAAAAAGCAATCCGTCATTGTTCTCATCTAACACTGATGGATGCTGCTTTGAATGGGGATTGGTTTTAGTTAAACATGACAAAGTGAGGGATGACACGCCATTGGTCACAAAGGTCCGGAGGTTCAGCAACGCCTCAGCAGTTGCTTTTTTCAGTCAAGACAACCTCTTGTTCATGTATCAGCTGCCAATAAAGAGAAGAAGTTGTCGAGGCAGGCTTTCAAAGTTTGTTTGTTTTGAGGTTGTGGTCATGCTGAGGTTGACAAACGGGGGAAACGAACAAAACCTCCGCAGCCTACGCCGCAGCGGCTGCCAGTGTAGATGGAGCGTGATCGACTTTCTCTCCTCTCGCAAAGAACACTGATATCAGAGCATTAACAATGTTTTAAAAAGAAATGAGATTAAATTTTCAGCCTATTGGCACATATTTGGTGTTTGAGGTGTCCAGGCGAAGGAGTTTCTCACAAAGCTGTATTGACAGTGCAGCTCATTGCACATATATTGTAACTCTCCTAAATGTTCCACCAGCTTGTGGATGTCAAACAAAGTTATTGTTCTGCAAGGAAAGTCTTAGATAAATTTGCAAAACATGAACCTATTAAGTAGTGGCCATTATCATTATGTAATAATCGTTGCCAGTTGGCCAAAGAAACATTTGGACATAAAGTAAAACCATCAAATGCAGAGGTTTAAGTTTTCGTTATATAGCAGAGTAACATCATGTAAAAGATATAATGTATATTCAGGTTATTGCCGTCAAACGATCAGCGAGTGGGATATAAAAATCCAGTCTCAACCAGAGTTCAGTGCAATGTCAGATTGTGAATGGTCTAGTCGACCCTACTTTTCACTGACCCAAAAATAACTACGGGTGATGTAAAACGCATATGGGCTGCTCTTCCAGCTGCAGAAGATCACATACATTCTCGGCAAAGAACGACATGAGAGATCTGGAAGGAACAAGACAAGCCTTTCTTTTGACTGTAGACTTCAGACTGGCCCCAGAAGTGATCTAGTTTCCCAGATGCAATGGGGGGG
>CAAKHC010002273.1:0-14861 GCA_901007825.1 Macroramphosus scolopax | reverse complement strand
TATACAGTATATATATATATATATATATATATATATATATATATATATATATATATATATATATATATATATATATATATATATATATATATATATTTATTATATATTTATATCATTATTTTATGAATCACTGTTGCAGTCTGATTCTACTTGGCAAGCAACAACAGCACAATTTATTCAGATATGCATTTGGATTTAAAAATGCCATTCCTGCTAGATAGGGTTCTTTTTATCCGGCGGAATGTTATTTCTCTTCTGTCATTGACATTTGATTATTCATGTTAAAATTGTCAAAGAAAAAAAAAAAAGAAGACCAACCATTACAATTTAATGTTGACATATAGAAAATTGGCTCAATTTTATTTCCTAAACTACCCAATTTGCACCTAAAAGTAGATTTTGCGACGGGGAAAAAAGTCAAACAACAAAGCTTTGCTTAATCATTGAAACTTCAGCTGGCAGTGACCTTTGGGAAGGATCCATATCTCCCCTCCTGGAAGAAATGATGTGGATAGCAAGCAGTTGTGTCCTTTGTGTTTTGTGAAGATATTGAGTGTTTGAAGTGTTAACACTGACACTAAGCCTTCGGGGCGAGCAGGCGAAGGAAACATGTCACACAATAGGATGGGACTTGGATCTTTGCTTCCCCTTTTCTGACCTCTGACCGTTATTGGTTTTCAGGGTTGCTGCAGCCCAGGCTCCTTAGGGGCAGTGTCTGCCTTGATCATATCATCACAATGTCCAGAAATAAGAGTAAAATCAAGCTGATAATTGGACATTTGGATATCCAGTTAATGGAATTATCCTGTTCTTTATTTGTTTTGGAGGTTTAAATGTATTCCTATATGTTATAATGTTGATTGCTTTAATCTCATGCGAATTAGACTGCGATAACACAATCACACATGAACACTGCATGATTTACTGTACAACCCTTTTTACAGGACACGTATTCTCTCCTCATTTCAAGGCTTACTTATTCGGATTGCTTCTTTCATCATGCCGACTTCAAGTGTCTTGGCCATCTATTAGGCATTTTCTGTCATGGAAATGACCTTTGTTAATGAATCTTTGAATTTCGGTTGACAATGTCTTTGTGTGATCTCTCCATATTAAATGCCTGCAGTAGCTTGGCTGACATAATCCATTGAGGCCACACATAAAACAGTGTGCCATCTGCACCTGGAGCATGGCTATCAGCTCTGTTTTTTTTCCCCCCTCTTACTGCCTTTGCTTGAGCTTACTCCTGCCTGTGTGTAGCCTGACCCTGCTCTTCCCATTCCAGGCTACAGAAGCCAAACCAAAGGCAGCTTTCAAGGGGGACTGTCTGTTCAAATCAAGTCAGAGGCCTTTTTAGAATCGGTTCAGAGATCATAGCAAGAAGAAGTCAGTGAAGAGGATGACCCTCTCCTCGAGGCTTGATCGGATCTTGGCCCAGTCAAACCCAGCAGGGCACAGTCTCTGGACAGCTTCGGCTCTGCAGGCTTTGACTCTGTGATAGTGCGAATGAAAGAGGGCACCAAGAGAGCAGCAGTTCTGATGTGTCAGGCTCAATGTCCTGGCAGTCTCGCAGAGCAAAGTGGGCAAAGCAAAGGACACAGCCAGCAGGCACGGGGCCAGTACAAGACCCCTATATTGTGTGACATGTCATCTAATGGTTGTCCTTTTGTTTTAAATTCATGAATCTGAGATAATCTGGGACAATGACATAGGTCACAATGTACAAGGAAAATAAACAAATCAAAGCAGACTCTTAAACAGCACCGATGAACATAATGCTTATTCTAAAATTACATGTATTGCTATAAAAACAATAATAATAGTATCACTTTGATCTCACTTATCTCCATCAGAAATCATATTCACATTTTAATTCAGTTCGACCACGTATTCAAAACAACTCCTCAAATGGAAAATAAAAGTTTGTTTCTCTCCAGAATCTCGTGCTTATTTTGTGATAGAACGGCGACGTCAGATGTCAGAAAACCTTTGAATTCTGCTCACTGTAAACATGGCAACACTGGAATAGAGAGAGCTAGTTGTGTCTTGTTGACACACAGGATTATTCACCCTGTGTGTCTGACCCTTCTCTACTTGACTCGGACTCCCCTCACTCCCACCTCCACAGATCTCAGCATTCATTAAGATTACGTATTTACTTTAAGCCTGTCGCCTCTTTGCATAATGGCGAGCAGGTTCCCCCGGCTGGCACAGTGTGTTTCAAGTGCTCAGTGAGGATAGGACTGAATTTTAAACACCATGTGTCTTGCCTGGAAGTTGACCTCGCACAAAAAGCCCAGTGATCTCATTCTTTGCTTCAGTAGAAAGCTGCTGATTTTCTCTGTTGCAGTATTGCTCCTGTAAGAAAGGAGCCCTGTACGGTCCGTACATCACTGCAGGCTACTTCTGCAGACTCCCTCCACACTCGCTCCTCTTCTACCGGAACGGGAGGGCAGGGAAAACGGCTCAATTCATATCGCTTTGATATGAAAATCTAGGTTAATTTCTCTCTCCGAAGGGAGTAATTTAAGAACAGAGAACATAATCCAAACCCAGGAAATGAAAGCAGCCGTTTCAAACTTGGAGATCTATCTCCAGTTATTATTTCACGGAGATCGATAGCAAACATGATAAGCTATCGTTTGCATGTGCTGATCATGTATCTTTGTTATTATTGAATAGTGTTGGAAGTCGAGCGTCCGGGTGTCAGCAACAGTCGTTTCCCACAAGCCGATGGCAGTAAGTGGATATTACCCAGCTCCCACTGGATGTAACTTTATCGTGGACTAACTTAAGGCCAGTGAACTTTAAGGTCAGAAGAGGTCACGGAGTTACCCTCCATACATCGAGGTCACATTGTTCTGTCCACTCTTTGGATCATAAACAGATTAAATAGCCTTGAGCCTGATTCTGAGAAAGACTTGCAGAGAATGAGGCAAAAGTTGGTAATTGTTTTAAAACATACTGATAATAAATAGTAATAAAAGTTAGTTTTATTCACACGCAGTTACTGAAGACCTCAGTGTGAAGCAGTTAGGATCAAACTTTTACGGAGAGCTTTTATATAGTGCCCATCATCCCGCTGGTATCATTTCATCCATGGCTTTATATGACTGAAAGCATTTATTACAGTGACACCCAACAGTTATTCCAATACTGTGCCTGTCAGTCTCGGGCATTGCGAGGCTGTCCAATGCGACTCGGGGGTTATGAAGGTTAATATTGCAGAGTGCTCAAAATTTAAATGATGACAGGACGGGTTCATTGATGAATGAATGATAGTTGACCCCATATTTCACTTGTCATGGTGCCCACTAAAGCTTCCTCAGACAAGGTTTGTCAGAAGAGGTTTGCAGCTTAACCCTCACTTGTCTTCGCCTTTCCTCGGCGTCTGCTTAACAGCCGATGACTCAGTGCCGTCGTCAAGGCTGATTAGAGCAGGATTTGCACAATCAGTGCTCATCAGTTCACTTATATAGCGACATATGCGAATGTTTTGCACAATGTGCCCTTGTGTATTCGATACTCCGGCTTTGCAAGAGCAAGTATTTTCTTTTTCCTTTGACTTCTCTTTTTGCAGCCAAGAAACAGCAACCGATTCAGCAATCATGGTTTCATCATAAAAACACTTGTCAAATACTTTATTCGGCCGCATACATATTAAATACTGTCCAAAAAACGGTACTGACGAACACAGTCTGTGTTAACCAGACGGTTGAAAAAAGGTTTTCATTTCATCTGGTGCAAATGGATTATTTAATTGAACCTTATATTACAGTAATACATCAAGAGTTTTGTCCTGCAGTTGTGAATTAATGCACATCACTAATTACCTGAAAAAACATCAAAATCTATTGCAGCCACTGTTATACCTGCAAGGTCTTGTCTATTAAGCATGACCTTTAGAGATAGACACTTCCGGGCTGCAATACATGCATCGCTTCTGTAATGTCACATGCTATATTGTTAGACGGGATTCAAGTAGTAACCCCATTGGACCATGGTTGGCCCATGATATGCCATTGCTTTGTTGAGGTCTAGATACCGACATCTAGCCCCCAGGTTTTGCTCTTTCAGGATTTCAGCCCAAGGACATGTTGGTGAAACCTTGCAGTGATGAGGGCAATGTGTCAGTTGGAAGCACTTCAAGTCACAGCAGAGCTGGACGCAGGTAATGAGTTGCATCAACTGAAGTTCAGCAGTCAGATAGTCAAAGGACAAAAGGGTAAGATACATGCTCTAATCTAAAAAGGTTGACTCGCTCAGGCTCAATTTGATGATGATGTGTTCTCAGAGGAACGGGGGGGCCTGCTTATCCATAACACCGTAGATGTATTAAACTATCACTGCAGATATCTGGTTATAAATCGTGTATGCATGATGTTTTCTTACATAAAGCGATAAAAACATCGCTTGCAATGTCTAAAATCATAGCACAACATTGCACGGTGTTGGTGTTTTATGCTCGGATTAATGGACCTGGAAAAGAACAAATATGATAGTGAAGCGGTGTTGCAGGTTAATATCTTGCACACTGCAAGTCTCATATAGGTCTGTTAAGATTGTTGCATATCAACACATACTGCAGTTATATTTGTTCATATAGCCCATTTCCATCCCATCCTAACTACTATATGTAAAGAAAATAATCCAGTACTATTCATTAATTCAGTACTTTGGTAAAGCAACTATTTTCCTCTTTATGACCTTTTGACAGAGCAGCATCTTGCCATTTTTATGATGCTCTCAATGTCCCCATCGCAGAGTCTCCTGTCTACAGCAAATTGACATTTACAATTTCAAATAAAACATCACAACTATCTCAACCCTCCCTCTTGTTCCTTATTGGAGAAGATAGGATGCCCCTATTACATCTCCCTCCTGCCCAGCCTCAGCACCACCGCACCATACAGCCATTAACCACCATTACCGGGCAGGGCCATTTCATGGTCAAAGAGCATTTTAGTGTTAGCTCTCCCTGGGGTTACGGAATCAGCCAAGTGAGTTTCAATCCTGCTCAGCTACATATGCTATATTTTACATGTTCCCCTTTTTTTTTTTCTTCCTTTAACGTTCCCTTGTCGCGCACTTTGACTCAGCAAGTGTGAGCTCAACTATACATGATTGATGGCATATACTGTAGCTATGTCTGCGGTGAACTGTGAACTTCACAAACAATAAAAAGAAACACACACACACTGCAACACATACTCAGGAGGAACTGTTAAAAATAATTCCGAGACCAAGATTGAAGAGCATTTAGTATTTGTAAAGTGACGCACATACAGTGATGGTCAATGTTAGAAAATACTGGAACTGTTTTATGATTATTGCCTGAGACCACTAATGGGGCTCTATCGACTTCTGCCTCTCTGCATCTCAGTGCATTATATTTTCCATGCTCCGCTGCCTTTTCAAGTCTTTACCCTCTAAGTATTCAACAATGGGTGGAATAACAGGAAAACTCATTAGACTGTGATCATAGATTTTTGGAAGGTTGCTCTCTACAATAACTTACCGTCTGTCAGGGTCCAGCTGAGGTTTTCTCCTGACATCAGGCGCAGACACCGCTGGTTCCCCTTTGAAGACAGTGGAGCACCCAGGGGATCTTCCCTTTCCCTTCCCTAGATGGTGGTCATACTGCCAAACAGGCTGAACTCCCAGTGTGTGCAGACCCATGACACAGCCAAAGACATTACAATTCCCATAGACCCTGTTCAGACTAGCATTAGACCCGCGTGGAAGAACACAGCCCTGTTGTTCATTTTACTGGGGGCAGGCTCGTCATCAAGCAGGGCCCTGGCGAAACATGCAACCACACATTCATTGCGGAATATTTAGCATATAATTACTGTGCTTTTCATTGTCTGTTTTTGTATTCATGCTCATATTTTTATTTTTTGTCAGGTGTGCAGTTGAGATCAAGACGGTAGCTGAGTTTGAAGATGAGTGTCGCCAGACCAATGACTACTTAGTACTCCTTTATCAATCATTAGTAATCATATCTAGTAATAATTAATGACTCATGGGTCAAAACGTCAACATGTTGTCTGGTGTCACGGTTGGTGTGATCCACTGCAAGATGGTTTGTTTATGTGTGATTATTATAAGGTAAAAGTTCTAAGTGCTGAAATATAAATCTACAAACGTTGATCAGCTTTTATTCCAAAGGTTAAATTTATATTTCCCCTACATTGTAAAAAGCTTTAGCTCCCTTTCAGTTCAGGTACCAGACATCCCAAAAAAAAAATTCCCCTGAGTGAGAACTCGAACATCTGGAATTGTTTAGAAATGAAGTAATCAAAGTTGACGTCAAGCTGGTCTATAAAGTTTGTTTCCAGGAGCGAGGCAATCTGGCTCATCACCGGTGTGGTGCGTAAAGAAACATTTTTATTAACAAATAGCAGTGACTTGTGGTACACAGTCATGTCGAGCACTGGAACATAACACACAGCTGTTGTTAGCAGACCCCACTTACAAGTGTTGAGCTCAGACTGCTGCCGCCATCTGGCTATTATACCAGTGAAGGTGAGGTGATCTGAAATGCAGACATTAAGGCTCAACCTCTCTATTAGAACAAGTTAAGGATCAAACTGATGCTAACTATCTGCTAACCTGTCCTTGATAGCCCAAGACAATCCCCCTCCTGGGACGGAGTAACTCTAAATTCAGTAGCGGTCAACCTACAACTATGATTCAGCCCACAGTCTTTACAGACAATGAAGGAGGAAAAAACGGTGCAGAACGCCGGCTAGTTTGATTCCCTTGTGCCTCAAACCAACCTGCTGATTGACGTTGGCAGAAACTGGCACCGGCACTGTCAAGTTGTGCACAAGCTCAATAGTCCACCGAGCACTGACAGTCATCACAGCTGTACATTTTACGCTACCTGAAGCCCAATAATTAGCATTTTCTTTTAAAAAAAAAATAGCCAAATTGCATTAGGAACAGTGCACACACTAACGTAGATGCACTCAACACATTCACAGAATTAGTTTCTCGTGCGCCTGATCTGGATATGAAATTAATTGTGCAGGTTTTGTATTAATTTGTGTCAACTTGTCAGCCCGACGTTGACAAGAGGAGCTATATCCTTGTTGTGCTGTAGGGATCCAAACATGCTGGTTGTGCGTCATGCTGCTCGCGGGTGACACTCAGGGAGAGATCACTCTTGCTCAGTAGGCAGCTTCCTCTCACTTGAACCAGCCAGCTGTTTGTTTCTCAAAACTTGACTGTTTGACATATGTTGTATCCATGTTGTCGAAAATCACTCCAGTAACAAATTACTTTTCCCCAAAACTGTACCCGCCCTCGGGAAGAACAGCGTTTCCTTCATAGGTTATTGAGTGTTTAAAGGGTTTATTATATTTTGGAATTTTCTTTTGTTAGAGTAAAATTGGGATGCTCTAAGAAATTGATCTTCAGCATCTGACAGATTAAGAAAAGTGCAGAGGTTTCGCTGAAGGAAAATGTTTTGTTGTGTATTTTGTCCTCGAGGCAGACGTGGCAGGACGAATCAGCAGGCCTCAGGACAAACTCCCTGTCACCAGAGATAGAGAGCCCGGCCAACTGTGTTGACTGATTGTTAGCATTAGTGGCTGTGAGTGTGATTAATAAGCCCGGCCCTCCAATAGCACTCTGGAAAGAAGAGAGGTGTAGCTTAAAGCTGAACCGGGACGGCCGTATTCTTTAAAGAAGAACCTGAATGTGGCTCAGGTGCTGCTGCATTATTCCTCCACCCTGCATCTGAGGGAGGATGTGCCGGCCTAATGAGCTTGTTGTGTGGGATGCTGTTAAGTGCTGCTGAGATGCTGTGAGAAAACACGGTGCTCCAGCATGGTGAGGGTTTTTTTTTGTTGCCATAATTGCTGCATTGTGATGGTGATTTTCTTCTTCTGCGCTTAAAGCTGCCTCTTAGCATCTGCTTGTTTGCTTGGGCCTCCTGTCTGCAGCAGTCGTAGCCCTCCCTCTGCTTCCACACACTGGCCCAGTAGCACTCACCAAACATTTGGTCTGTAATTTGACAAGATTAGGTCCCCACGCTGATAAATCAAATATTACATCATAGCCTTTCGACTGCGATACGAAGGGTGTCACTGTGTACTGGCTCTGATGGGGACATGCATGGTGTGCCATGAGAATCTGGATGAAGTCCTGCAAGTTATAGTTTATGCAGTATATATCGTTGGCACTGGAAATACAGGCTATAATTATCGGCTATATATACAGTATATGTGTGTATATATATTTTACCAGTGCCACCAAGTTGGACTCACGCCTGTGAAAGCTCATACAACAGGCGCCCACATCTTTTTACTATTAGTTTCTTTTTTTATTTTGCAGTACGAATAAGATTTCTTAGAATATCAAAACAAATAAAAAACCACATCCAACCAGTCTCTCATTCAGAGGTAATAACATGATAAAACAGCTCCAATTTTCCATTTTCATACACTTGTGAAGGCCATAAGATGGCTAAGCGATTAACTGAGCTGCTCACTCAACATCTGTCAAAGGTTCATCTGTGCAGCAGAGATCCATGGCTCGGGCACTCCCTCTGTGCCCCTATGGAAAAAGAGGCCTGCCAGAATGAGAAATGATGGCTAAGCCCCTTATTATTAGGATTAATTGTCTTTTAGTCATGCAGTGGAGCAGGAGTGCCAGGGTAAAGCAAGGTGGAAATAATGAGGGCCAGCCAGCAGTCGTCATGTTTTCTTTAGAAGCACCTCTCACAAAACAGTTGCTGTAAGCTTCTTCACTCACGATTTAGATTGGTGACAAGCATGAAGTCGTAATAGCGTGTGAAATGCTTTCAAATGGATGTTAGTTTATGAAGTGCACTGTAGAACACTACATTGAGAATAATGCTCATGTCTGTGGCCCAGCAGGAAAAACAAGCTACTCCCAAACCATTAAATGATCTCAATGTCTTTTACTTTAAATTGCTGCAAAGGTTACTTTTTATTGTTTTACACAAATTCATTTTTATGAATCACTATATATATTTTCTTTATAGCAATATACTCTCTTTTTCTCTGTTCCATCAAACAAGGGTGTTGAAGTTTCGTCACACCCTCAAAGTGAACAAGAAGTGGAACATCTAAACAGCTGTCACTTCCCGGCATATTCATTCATCATTATTAGGTAATAAGTGGGGAATAGCCCCCTGTAAACCTCTACTGCCTTTATGTACTTTGCAGGAGTGTGCCACAGATAACAGATGAGGCTGGACTTGATGTAAAATTAAATTACTTCTTTCATATAGGGCGCCGTTAATGGGCTTCAGAGGCAGCGCATGCATTCAGGGATGTGTCCTGTCAACTCGTCCCGGGGATTAACCTATCTACTTTGCATCGGCCTCTGACTGCACGAAAAGCAATGCTAATCTGTGCACAACCAGACAAGCCCCCTTCAATAACTTTCAAAAACTTCTGCATTGATGATGGAATATCTGTCAGCTGGATGTCATTAATTATGTACATGATTAAGCGAGCGTTTATGAAACTTGTCAAGTGGAAGATTTGAGCTGTTTCTGGTTTGAGCACGGCCGGCGTTGAGCATCTATTAACTGTTTACTGAGTTTCCAAGCTGAGACTCTTAATGGTCAGAATATAATGTTAAAAATACTGCTTTTTCACTCATAACTTATATCCTCCATCGCCCACTGAGAAGATTTATCTTCTGCTTTTGTATAATCAGAGTTTATCTCGTTTGTGGTTGAAAGCACTGCTCGGTCACTCTTGACTTCCCTGTGGCAGCTGAATAAAAAGTCATAGGAGAAATGCCTTTAATTGTGGAATACCCTTCCAAATCGTGCATAGCCTTGGGTAAAAAACAAGGAACAACAACGCAGACCTACAGTACAGCACAATGGAGGCACTCAACATGAACTAATCAGTGTTTTGGGAATATATAAGTCTCTTTGACTTTCAAGGCAGAAATGGGAGAGAAAGAGTTTCCAAGTTGTTTGTCATCTAAACAAATCTTCCCTGCAGCATTTTTTCGTACTTCCAATAATAGTGACTGGTTCAAATGCCAAATTATGCTTTGCTCTGACATATTGCCCACACCATGTGGTGTATGTGTGTTTGTATATTTGCTTGTGTATATGTCTCTGTTTGTATGCCTCAGATTGCATGTCACAATGATGAGGCTGTGTGTGTGTGTGCGTGCGTGTGCATGTGTGTGTGTGTGCCCGCTGTTACTGTACGTGTTAGTGGAGGTGGCTGGTGGCGGTGTACCAACTAGTCACGGACCTGGAGGATTAGATTTACCATTTCAAAGATGCCTGTGTTTCTAAAGTGTACACACATACATGCACACGGACACACTCATAATCACCCACCCACACACTGCTTCCCCAGCTTGTCGACGTGCAACGTGGGCTGTGGAGGCTTGTGCGAACAGATGGGAGGAACCAGCATAAAATAAAGTTAAACTAGAACAGAATGACTATGCAAGTGGCGTGGCCGCCCTTTGTTTGCAAGGAAGGTGATCCTCAGCAGCTGGGGATGATGGAACGCATGATTAAAATTACCAGAGGGAATGATTAATATCTCCTTAAAGCCCACACTTCCAGCATATCAATCATCTCATTACACTGGAAAAGTTAATTGTGTGAGGGGAGGGTTGGGGCCCCCAAACCATGAAAAAGTAGCCCACCCCTCGACATGTTTACATACACAACAGAACAGACCCAATAACTCCATGTGTTCTGCATTGAAAGTTTCAACCACTAAAACAATCCCCACACAGAGGGGACGCTGTACAGGTAGTACGAGTGTTACCAACTGACAAAACTTTCTTCAGGAACAATTGAATGGCGCAGCAAAACACCAGGGTGTTTGTGGAGTTAAAAAACATTAAATGTACGGTTGTCGACACAGCAGGGCCATTTTCAACCCTCATTAATTAATAAATAATAAAATATATTAATAAAAAGCCAAGTATCAGGGGGATATCATATTACAAATAGATGGCAAAGGACAGGAAATCCTGACTCTTGAGGAGCGTAGAAACATTAGAGATGCAGGTGTTTTCAGACAGAACCGAGGGTTCAGTGAACGGTTCGATGACCATGATGAGAATGCTGTGACCTTAACACTCACAGATTAGGGTTGCGATGGTTTTCACTGTGTGATGACTGTCTCAGAAACCATCACAATATCAAGGTATACGGTATCGTCATTTACAAAACAGAACCATTTTTAATGGAAGCTTATGTTACATAAGGGCAAATGAGGAAAAGAGATGCATACTGGTGATATTCCCCTTCCGCTTTTTTTTCTTAATACTGTAAATATGTACATGGTATGATGTTAAATGATGCTCCTTCAATGGTACACCGTGAATCCAGTGTAAAGTTGCAACCCTTCTTCAGAGCTCAACTCAATTGAACCATTAATAGATGTTTTGCTCATCACTTCCATCATGAAAACACCAAATGAGGGGAAATCTTTCGAAAGAATGGTGTTCATCCCTCCGGATGATTTGCAGAGAGTTGTAGAATCTATGGTACGGCTCGTGGCTCGTGGTGGCCCAACACCTTATTAGGAAATTATGCATTGTTTTTTTCCTTTAATTTGTCACCCGTCGTAGATAAACGATGTCATGAGCAGCAAGGTTATGAACTTTTGGGCTGCGTAATTGAACCTTCGGTAAGTTTTTTGGTAACTCTGATTTATTTTAAATATGTGTGAATAAAGGAGTAAATTCTTTAAACATTCGCAGGGTGATACAGGAATGAAGTGTGAGTCTGGTGTGTGTTCGTACATACAAACAGCATCTACTGTAAGCAAGAAGTGGACGATTATTTAAGTGCTAAGCCGTGACACGAAAACAAAAACAAATGAAGCTGCATACAAGGTGAGATGAGGGGAGATAAGGGTTCCTGTATCTACGGTGGCCCGGATTGCCCTTGCCTTGCCTTCCTTTCCCCTAGCTGCCAGTGTGTCCTACTCTTTGCCCTCTCTGCTCTACTGCGCTCGCTCCCGTCCCCCCTCCCAACACTCCCTGCGTGCCTATGCTGCCTGAGCCAGCTGCTCCCACTTCATCTTCAGCAGCGTCACCAGGCGGGGTATTAATCATGTTTTTCGAGGGGGACACTCTGCTATTTATCTCTCTGACACTTCCAGCATTCAGAGGCCCGTTGCTGGGCACAGCCCATTGAGTAGTAAGATTACACATTACTTCGCTCCATTGCTTCTCCCTGCCCTCTCCATTGACTAGCTGTACAACGGTGGCATCAAGCTTGCACGATCGGACATAATTTATGCCCTACATGTGTAAAAAAAGACTATGCTGTTTCTCTGTTTTTGGACCTATGTACTTCAGCTTTGCTAATGTGTAGCATGTACACATGTAACAGCAATCATCTACTGGTATCTATAAACAGAAGATACAGTAAGTTTTACGACATAACATTACTAATGCACAGTATATTTAATGTCAACTTCCTTTGTATAAATCCTTGATTATTTCTTGTAAATTTTCTTTCTGTTCCTTTTCCTTATTGCATGAATAAATGCCACTAAATGCAGAATTACTTTTTCATTAGACTTAATAAAACATGACAAATGTACTATTTTATTTGCAAATGAAAGTATGATGGGTGTGTACTTTCATTCAATGATGTGCTCACTCAGACACAGTTGAAATGGTTGCATCGGTGAGATCCATTTACACATGTTGAGTTTTACTTTTTCACTTAGACGGCACATTGGGGCACTTTTGTGGGCGAATTGCTGGAATGAATGCACCACCGTTCTCCTGATATTTGGTTCAGTTTGTTAAATGCATGAGAATTCTCAGGCTAAAGTGATCTCCCACCTCCTCCCATAGGATTCTCAAACAACTGAATTATACTGGGGATGAAAAAGGTGTCTTAGAGAAACAGGAAGCAGTTATGTTGGCTGATGGCCAGTCTAATGGGCTGATGGGAATGCTGAATGAATGAGGGATTCTCCAGGGATCGCCGCAGCTATTGGTAGAGTTCTGAATCGAGAGTGTCAACCAACTCCTCCTCCTCTGAAAATGGAGGGCAAAAGTGAGTTGAAATCCTGCCAAATAGTAAATCAAATATGTGTTCAAAGCGGAAGTGAACATTTTTAGAACAATAGAGTTAAGTACACCCTCAACCCCCACCTTGTCCTCCCATTCTCTGTCTCACTCTCTTTGCCATTACTGCTCCACTTCTCAGTCCCCGTCATTTTCTCTTTCTGTCACATACTGATGGGCTTCTTACTGATTAGAAATATTAGTAAGGAGAAGCCATTTATTGAGGTGCATATCCAAAATTTCCATACTAATAGCAGCGAAATATTAATGCCAGGCTGATTTTTGAGGGTAAGATGAGGAAGCAGCTTTGAGACTTTATACATCCTTACCTTTGATGTATACTTCCCTATCCATAGGTTTAGCTGTACGCAGAGGGATTCAAAGGGCCTTTTTTCGGATTTTTAACCTGAGTCCTGTCCTACGAAATTGAAGTCTTGTCCTAATCCTGCTGTCTATGGGTGATGTGAAATATCCAATTAGAAAGACAGCAGATCTGGCTCAAAGTCTATACTTAATATTTATTCATTGAATATCTCCACATTGTTTTCAGGATGTGTCAGGCAAGATTTGTGACATTACAACTAGCTTGGAAACCAAAATTGTGGTCTAGTATGCAACAAAAGCATAGAAGACATATTGTGTCCAGTCTTTCACTTATACATGTCACTAATACATGTTTGTATTTTCAAAAGACTCAGGATGAGTCCAGTCGATGGATTTTATCACTTAATTTCTTTATTATGTTCAACTGGATTTTGGAGACCAAGGTCACAAAGGGGTTAACTTCCGGAAGTGCCTGAACAAATCAGAGCACAGGCCCTCAAAGCTAGCTGTCTTAGGCTAGACAGCTAAGATACAAAATATAATATAGTCAAATAAGAACAGTTACATTCTGCAACTTAACCTTTTGTTAGCTGATATATTTTTGCCCTGCTAGCTGAAATCTGTCCAGCGAAAGAAGAACTCCCGAATTGGTAAGTCGCGATAAAATAAACAATTTACGGCTGTGTCCCGAGATGCTAGGCTAAGCTAAAAGGTTCAAGCGAGCGTGACTAAAGCTAACAGTATTACCATAGTTGATCAACAGTGCAATTACCTGACTGTTCGGGAGCTCAACTAAATTAATACTAACTGACAATGGTGTGTTTCATTGGAAATAATACATAAATGTGACCCATATAGTCTTTAATTGCTCGATGTCTACTGTGGTCCTTAAAGCGTTGCCTTAGCAACCTGAGGGGAGGCGGCTGCTTGACTACCCAGACGCCAGAATTAAGCTGAAGAAGCGGAATTCTGCTGGCAAAGTTAGATATGCTGTCGCCAGACCAGCTCAGATGATATCCTGAACTATAATGGGTAAACAGATGTCCTTGTTTGGGAGACTAATGCTTGATAGATCAACTTTCAGCTGTTGTTAGTACGTAGATTTTGATCATTTCTGGGCGTGTGATATTGTAGCTTATTCGTTGAGTTTTTATAGGCTGACCACAGGAGACCGGATCTTCACAAATGAGCAGGATGATTCTCAATACAATGGTCACCATGCAGTGACCATTGTATTGAGAATCTCCATTCACCTTCGCCAAGTTTCAAGAAATATTTTTCAGTGTAAGACACCAAGGCTCATGATCGTTTTCTTCACTGATTAATGATCACTGAACATTACTTTCTTCCTTGACTTCTATTACACCCTTTTTGATTTGACTTGTAAAAGACATACGCCTTCTTTATTCGTTATAAACTGACAAGGCCTAAAACTAACTAAGACCAAAAACAGGCTTAAACAGCCTATCAAAAACTGTTCT